>OZ025269.1:20525015-20555015 GCA_964019165.1 Mastigias papua
TATTAGTACAATTCTCATCTTATAATCCTAAGCTATCTATAACTCTATGATTTCTAATTTTATATTTTTATTGGTAATATAAGGTAGTAATTTAGAAGAAGGGCTAGCAAAACAAGTGTCTTTTTGCAACCTATCAGCTACTTATTTGATACTCGACACAAATGATAACCTTATTGGTTTAGCTAAAGAGATATGCAGCCCCATGGATATTCTTTAAAATAGATACCATACATACAAATATTGTCAAAGTTTTAGCTTTGATTCATCGGTATATAACTTACTCAATTCTGTTTGATTTGATAATTAAAATCCCAGGCAAACTGACAACTTATTATGAAAAAGTGAAAAACCAAGATACCATCTGAATCTCATTGGGACTCAAGTATAAAATGTAATGTCATGGATCAGCCTAGTCTCGTAAAGTCAGTGCATGGAATGGAGATACTCTCAGTTCAAAGGAGACAGCGCTGACGTAAGATGCAATAAGAAGATGAAAGAAAGCTTTGTAAAACACAAGCCTTGCTGGCTGGTGTTGTGATGTAGAAAGGTGTCGTTGAGCAATATCATACAAAGCAATAGAAAATTAAGTGAAGAAGTTTAACGCCGTACATGTTGATAAATCAACCCGTCCTTTTAACACATTTGCTCCAACTGTTCAGACTTAGCAAGCTTCTCACGAACTTGGCAATGCAAATTGGTCTCCATATAGGAGAAAAATGTTCATTTTTAAAACTAAAAGTAGAAGACTGTATAATTAGGCATGTCGCTGATTAACAGTCAATGTATTATTGCCATGTCAATATATGCCGTAATACAACGGAGGTACAAATACATAAAATAACTATAGTGAAGAGAAACCGAAGAAGAAAGTAAATTTGAGGAAAAAGCAAATTAGAGTGAAACTCAGCTGAAAGTTTAACAGTTCATGGCTTGTGGTTGACACCTTGTTTCTATGACAGAATACATAATACGTGAACTTCACTACAATGATATTTATTGTCTTAGTGATTGACTTTTGGATATCATCATCGATGTTTAGCTCTTTCATCATACACAAAATGGAATCAGACGAAGATTCAAGAATACCAAGAGTACACACCCGTAGAAATATTTATGAAAGTGCTCTGATGATACTGTTGATTTAAGTCATGCAAAAGGGATACTTAATAACTTTACGATTGCTATCAATTTCTATATTAATTTCTGTATTAATTCATTTATTAATTTCTATATTAATTTCTATATTAATTCATTTATTAATTTCTATATTGATTTTATATTAATTTCTATATTAATTTCTATATGGATGCTAATAATAATTATAATAATGCTAATACCTACTGCCTAAAATTTTGAGTTGATCAGAAGTAAATCTTCTCTATTGCTATTTAGGTAACCATAAAAATGTGTGCACTGCAAAGAAAATAGTTTACGTAGATGAAGGGGAAAAGATTTGAGCTTGATCTTCTGTAGGAGAAAGAACGACATGTGAATATGTATGGAAAAAGATACTTCTAGGAAAGCAGTGTAATATGTCAATGACAAACAAGGCTGAAAGAGCAAAGAGATTAAAAACTGATAAATACCATACTAACATGGTCAAAAATCCTAAACTTCCTAAGGCAAAGGAACAGACTTTCGATGCCGAACTACTTATACGTATGGGCAATTCGAGGTTAGCGATAATATTCAGTTTGTTATTAATAAGGTTTGCCTATGGTGTTAATAGCTTGGTGGAAAATAAGAGAGCAATCTTCTACCTTAGTGTAAAATCTTAAATTATGCATTACTAGTGAAAATTTGATAGAAGTTAAAGTAAGATGGGCAGCATAGGAGGAAATTGGGAAATTACTGGTGACTCGTCCACCTTGTTATGTGATAAATTGAAGAGTCAAAACGCTGGCAAAAAGTCACTATGGAGTTCTTGATTTATTTGCCTATTTGCTAAATCTTTGCTAAACTAAATTTGGACATCTATTTATTAAGCACGTTTCGAATCAATTCGGAGATCCATCATCAGCGATAGTCTGAAGTGACAGTATAAATAAATAATAAATAATAAATAATAAATACAAAGCAAAGAGAGTTGCCGAAAAAGAACAAATTGAAGTAGAATATGATATACGCAAGGGAGGGAAGATAAACATGGAAATAAGGAGGAAGAGAAATTAAGCAACTAAGAAGTAACAAAGTGGAAAGAAAACAGTACACAAGGTAAGATGTAGCTACAAGTTTGATTCGAATGGATTCATAAATTAGAGATAATAAGTAAATCTTTAAAATTATTTCATCAAAGGCACGTCAGCAATAAAATAGACAACATATTACAGATTGATTATTTTTTCATTGCATGTCCTCTTCTAAAAACTATGATGAAGATGATAATAAAGTAAACAGAGAGAAAATTATTAGATGTGATACACGAGGCAATCGAGAACTGGATGTTGAAAAAGAACTTTCCCAGGCTCGAAATTTGTTTAAGTTAAGTATTTTATAAGAAAGATTAATATTTCTTCTTCGCGTGAATTTCAACTTCTCGACCTATTGAGGCTGTCGATTAGGAAAATTCATGACATATTCTATGAGAGAAAGTGCGAGAAAGCACTGGATTCATCTTTGATGCATGGGGTGAATTGCGAAGTATAAATGCACTATTATTATGAGTGAGATTCGAATACCTACAGAATTGAATTAATACGGTCTTTGCGTCAACGAAACGGAATAAATTAACATGTTTTAAGGGACCAGTAATAAGGACGGTCGCTTGATGAGCAATATATACGAGGCGTTGCCTAGTAAATATGTACAGCTTCCATTTAGGTTTGTGAATGCAAGCACCAGAGGACACGTAATAAACAAGTGAAATGATGTCAAGATCACTACATAAAGTTACAAAGCTACCAGTGCTAAGACGTAATTCAGAAAATGGAGAAAAAGCATAGTAAAAGGGTAGGTGTTTCTTCTGCTGTTGTAAATACTCTACTGTTTATCGTTATGAATTTATGATTTCATTTTGATTTATCATCTTTTGTAAATATGAATAAGACGTTCAGCATGATAGATTGTGGATAGAGCCTTGCAACCTTCTGATTTATAAATATCAACATAAAATGATGAGATTTGATACGTGTTTCGTAGATTCAATTACTCAACAACCTTTCACACAAATAATTGGAAATAATAGTCATAGTCATAGACTATTTTTTTAATCTATTTCATTCATTTCTAGAAAAAGTGACGAATTTCCTTGCAAACTTTGCTACTTTTATTTTTCCAAGTTGTTGAAAAAATTAATTGAAATAAGATATTAACAAGAGAACTAAAATGTCAAAATAATTGTTGTGGTAGAAGTTAAACATTAAATTGTGAAAGACTAGCATCAATACATGATAGTCAATAAGCGTGTGCCTACCGATGGAAATGATGTGTCCATAACAATCAGAGGATTTTTTTGGTGTAAAAGGGATGCCTAGGCTACAAGAAGTCATGCTTAGAACAATGCAAACCTATGCCCTAACGTTGTTTTGTTTTACTTTGCACAGACCATACGAATTCTGAAAAAGAGGCCGTGCATTACGGACGACAATTTAAGAGGTATCTGCAAATTTCATTGAGACTTCCCTCAAATCACATTGTTTGAAATGCTTTGTAAATTTATAAAAGTACAAGCTAGTCCCATCCATGATTCCGTTCGTTGGGTAAAGTCTATCAAACGGGATACTTGTTCTCGGCCATCGGCATTATAGTGAGCTATGGGTCTATAGGTATGGTTGCCAGTTCCTATCCTCACCTCCTTTATCTCCCAAGTATTATTTTCAGATCTTTCGCCCAGAAGAGGAACGCCCTAATCACTCGTTGATATAGTTATTACCGTAAAGATATTCACTCACAATAGGATATATGCATGAATCGACGAAGAAGCAAATAAACAGTGTAAAGCTTTACTTTTAACAGTTTACTAATACCTTAAAGTATACAAAATCCTTCCAAAATTATATGTAGCCAATTGAAATGTAAACTCCATGCTCCAACGAGCTTCACATAACTCTGTTTGTAAAGAAATCAGCACTGGTCATTTCTGTTTTTTACTTTCTATATGTTCATCAACTTCTTCTTTTTAGAATACAACGATGCATTCTTATCACATGACTCAAATCACAAAGGTTACCTCACAAAGAAAGAAGTGACAAAGACGATGAAAAATCTTGGATTTAATCCTACTGATGTAGATTGCCAACATATTGAATTAGAAATCGTCCATAAAAGTAGGTGTAGACAACAAATATTCTGAAATTTCTAAATTTCTAAATCCTTGCAACAATTCAACATTTCAGTTAATATGCGGCTTGTTTTTTTCTTTTATATTATCTTATCATTTATCAAATATTTTCTGCTTTTTTCTACTTGTAATCTTTTCTCATCAGAACGAGGCCGCATGGGTTTTAATTCTTTTGTTGATTTCATCTCAACACATTGCGACACTGAACGACAAGAACGGGAAAATCTCGAATCATTTCGTGCTTTTGACATAGAGAATTCTGGCCATGCATCTTCGGCTGATATCCGACAGATCTTACTTGAAGTAATGGAGCGATGTCCTGACGAGGACAAAAACATGATATTAAAAGTCTTCCATCTCGACAAGGATCGTCAAGTATCCTTTGAAGGTATTTCCTCTATTAAAAATGAATATACTTATTATGTTTTTCTTGCAAACTCTTCATTTCTTGCTCCTCCGCAAGATTTTCCTGTCTGCTCCTATCTGCATATTACCACTTAATGTACACTACATACCAACCTCTATTGCATGTAGCCCTCTATTGCATGTAGCCCTCTATGCAATATAACTCTCTATATAAGGTCAGACCATTTACTCCAATCAAATCTCGCATTCATGGTGAGCGTTGAATTAAGATACCCCAACGACAAAACATGAAAACGAGTTTTACCCATCTGGCACCAATTCATTGCAAAACTAGTCATCTCTTTAATTTCTGATGCAAACATCTGCTGAATTAACTCGCGAGGATTAAACAATCATGTCTCTTTGAGAGACTTTGTGTAGATGAAATTTATTTACATTTGCAAACCAAATAAAGACACTGACGTAACGATGAAATTTAGTAAAATATGGGTATAAGTATGGAAACGGAACTGAAACTAATAGATAAATTTGAGACTATGATGTAGAAATAAGAAAATAAAAAGCAAGAGATTAAATATGAGAAATAGGAAGAGGAAAATGAATGATGGAAGAAGTGAGAGAAGTAAGATTTGTAACAAGTATGAACGATGCAAACAAGAGAAAGATACATGATAGTGGACGGTACTCTTGTTGTCCGGTGTAATTAAATGTCCGCTTGATTAGGGTGATATAATGTTACACTCATACAATTTATGACACGTGATCGCCAATGCTTGTCTGTTGTTCGATGGAGTCTGAAAATGTCTGTAAATTAAAGCCTAAACTAAATGTCGATAAGAACGTCAAAATACGGTGCTTGAATAGTTTTAAAGGAATAGATGCAAGGTTTATTTACCATTAAGAGATCAAAATCTTGATTAAAAAACAAAATCTTACAATACAATGTCTTATTTTACAGAATTCAAGAAGATGATTACGCCATTCCAAATTGAATGAAGAGAACCTTTGAGCTAATTTTAGTGTTTTTGAGACGCATAATTAATGACCTTTTCTCGTCCTAGTTTTATTTGTTGACTAGCGTCTCTTTATTCAAATGTCAGTTTATTTTGATATTCAAATGCTGTCAAAATATATTAATTATAGAAATCTTGAATATCATATCTTTGTAAATAGATCGTTAATAGTCCATCAAATATATGCTATATTAGTGTAGTAATTTCATTATGAGTTTTGAAGACATATCGTCTCTTAAGTCTTATTTCTATATCATCTAAACTGTACGCTAACATAAAATCTCTCAGTCAAATTAACTATGGTCAAATTGCATATCAAGCGTGATGGGAATTGCTGCTCAAGTAACATGAGAAAGCACCGTTTATTATGCGAAGAAGTATCTCTAATGATCAAGCCATTGAGGAAGTTGTCAGCAAGAAATTTCTGTTGCATCAGTCAACTTTCTCTTGTTCAATCCAAAGGAAATTCAGTTTTCAAAAGCAAGAATGTTTCAACACACCCCAGCTCGAAATATCAAGCTTTAATAATAGAAAGAAAGAAAAGAAAACAAGACAAAGAAAGAGAAAAAGAAAGAGCTACTATGCCGCAAAGTGGCTGCACAGAGAGCAAGGGGATACAATCTACCAGAAAGCTGAGATTTTTTCTATTGGTCGAAATATCTTGCAATTAAGGAAAATTATGGGAAACATTTGCTGTTAGCTACCTAAAAATTGCTTACCACTGGACCACTGGATTAATCATAGAATTGTTCATCGCAACCGGAGCTTTCACCTTCTGGTATGCTGATTCTACAGCAAGTATTGCTAATGATTCTGAGAGATAAGAGGTCTTGAGAATTACTTGCTCTTATTCCATCCATCCATTCTGCAATTTATATCATTTCTTACGAAGTCTTCTCCCACGTTATTTTAATGCATCTACAATCGATGCCAAAATTGTTGGAACGAATTGCAGATTTTTCACACTTTCCCATGCCTAGCTTCCCACCCTCCCCCGTACAATGTTGTGTTATTGCGATATGCGCTTGGTGTCTCGTAGAAGTTGATTGTTTTCATGCATAGGAACATCTTATCTACAGAATCCAACATTGTTTTTTTGGGGGGGGGGGAGAGGGGCTTTAAATCACTTAAACGGCTCGTTTAGTATCAGTACTATTTGTGTCAATATCATGCCGTTTAATCTCAGAGATGTGTGGTGTTCCAAGTAATTTTGGGCAACGATTGTAGTTAATCTCATATAATCAGGACAGATTGAAAAAAAATCGACAACAGTCCTCCACTTTGTGTAAATAATGCCATTAACTATTTCTCAAAAACCTCCTTTCATTATCAGCCTAATGAATAGCAATGTAAATTATACAGAATACGAAGTAAACAGCAAATATTTATGAGATAATCAAAGACAATCAAAATGAATGGAGGATCGGCTGTTGACAGACTTTTATGGGACTAATGTGAATTACAGTCGTGTTGAAAAGCAGCACAATAAACAAAGATAACAAAAACAACAATAATAATAATAACAACAGAAAATTTGAATATACACATTCACATCCATCAATCCCAGTTAAGCATGATTATGAATAATAATGATAATGAAAATAGCAATTGTAAAACAATAATAATGGACAGAAATGAGAAGAAATTATGTTAATAATACATAATATAATACATAAATTGCAAAAAAACAAGTAAAAGTCAGCGAGTTGTCATAATGATAAGAAGGAGGCTTCATCTTCCATATTTAAGAACTTAATTACTGGAATACGTCGAAGAAGCTACTTACATTTGTTATCAGAATTAGTTGACTGAAATCTTCCTGGGAAGAAGGCCATGCCTTGCCATTCTATTGTTCTCACTTTGATTTGAATTATCTGTTGGAAATGTGATTACAACTATAGCAATGACCTACTAAGGAACATAGAAGCAATAATTTTAATAATAATGATTATACAGTAGACACTACATGATAATGAGATTAATTGAATTCGATGGGATCTTCTATACATTTCTGCCAACTATCTATTCTTGAAAGATTGCTTCTGAATATTGAAATCAAGTTGATGGAGTTATCGTGAGATCACCTGTTACTTTTACAATGGTAAATGTGATTATGTGTTCTCTAGAAAAATAACTTTTGCTTTAAAATGTCCTCCTCCTCAATAGGTACGCATCTATGTACGTTTATACTCGTAAGTGTCTTTCTCGAAATGATCTTCAATGCATACGCTCTAAAAGTGATAGATACGAATGACACAACTGATGTGACATACTCGTTTTCAAAATAAGTCTCATCACAACACTTTCTTCCATTCAATTTTAGATTCAATTCTTCATAGCTCAGATATTTGGGATAAAAATGAATGTATGAAAATGATTGATATTTAACTCATTAATATATCGATAATCATTAAATCAAAAATCACGAAATCATTCAGTCAATCATTAAATCATTAATCAATAGACTCATGACAGAAATATACGCACTATGACTTTGCTTCAGACAGTTTATGCTGTGGTATTTCCACAAATTATGCAATTCATTTCCAAATGTTTCCATCCTAGTATACGTCAAATTTGAATGCTCTTTTGCAAGATCTATTACTGGATTCATACCTCCCAAACAATAAACTTAATTGTCGTAATTTCGTATGAAAATGCGACCACGCCTAACACCATGATTCAAGCTTGAAATGAAGTTATTACCTCGATGATAAGCTAATCAGAAAAGTACCAAGATAGATAATAAATCCTAATAAACATAAAACAGTTTTATAAACTTGTAGTGACATCTTTGAGTCTTTCGATAGCTGAATGAATCTTTAGATACAAGAATCAGTAACAAAAAAATCCCAAACAAACGAAAAAACATATGATATACTTGAAAGATCTAGTCTTATTTTAAGAATAATAAAATGTCTCTCTTTTCCTAGAAATCGAAACACTACTGTTTCACTAACCAAAGTCCAGTTTCTATTCTTCCTTCAGTAATGTGTACTGATGAACTACTTAACAAAGTAAGTTTATTATACACAAAACTGACTATATATCATGTTCCACAGAATATAATGATAAATATCAAACTTTAGTCAATTGTATAAATGCAATCTTTCCTCTTGGATCAAAGTTTCCTTCTCCTGTTTCAGTGTTGCTATAAGTGACCGGAAGATTCCGTTTGAAAGCAGAAATCTTTGTTGATGTTGTTGCATTTGCTTATAACTTACCTTCGTCGAACTCAGTGAAATTTCAAGTAAAAACGAAATCATGCATTGATGTCGCTCCGGTAAATGGCAAGTCTGGCAAGTTCAAATGTATATGGAGCATTTGATATCTAAATCATCATGGGTGAAATGATGACTTGTGGTAGTAGCGTCCGTGTTTTTGGGATAGTTGATACTACTGTTTACATGATGAATTTGTTCATGACCACGACGGCTACCATAACAAAACGTAAACGATCATTCAATGCACCAGGTGAAGTAATGTGTAGAAAAGTTTATAAAAACAAACCATGACAATTTTAATTGATAGTTCAGTTCACGACTCATTCCTTTCACGATTATATGAAACCTACCTTTAGATATTCAACTACTTTATACAATACTAAAAAAATTAAAAATAAATACAAGGAAAGTATTGCGAAAACATGATAATTATGATTTCAGTCAAATTCTTTGATGTATATCTTCATTGACAATAAGTTTCTCTCATCATATCTATGATAGTAATATACTATCCTTAAGGGAAATAATTATTACATCACGGTGTAGGATTTTTAGCTGGGCTTAATTCAAAACAATAAAACATGAAATACAATTGAACTACTAAATAAGATCTTTCTCAGTTTTGCTCTGCTTCTAATAGTCGATGAAGCAATAACAGTATCCCTCTGGTCGTTATCGATCAGTGCCTTAACCTTGATATCTATCATTTCTCAAATGCAAAACTGTACCAATAAATCTATAGACATTTTATCACTCGATTCAACGAGGCCCATCCTACATTTTTCGTCCATTTTCATCTGGTAGGGAAACACCTAAAAAATTCTGGGTAGAATTTCTAGCAAGAATAAGGGTGGACAATTAACTTTTTAAAAAAGATCTCGACTGCGGCAACGTAAATCGGCAATCGCTCCCAAATCAGACCAATCAATTATTTACAAATTACAAAAATCCATCTCATTCGCATAAGGCGTCGAATGGAATAACTTTGCATTTCCCAAAACTGGATTTTTGGTCAATATTGCCTTATAGATTTCAAAATCAAAATTCAATAGGAAAAATAACTTGAAAGAGAATCTTGTTTTTGTAATGAAGATATACATGAAAGCGTAAAATAATGATAAGTAGGCTAAACAACTATGAAATTACAGTTTACTTAAAAGAGATAATGTTAAATGGCTATTTGATGAAACAAATTTAAAGATTTAAAAAAGTGAATGCGTAGTGATAATAAACAAAGGGAATTTACAAAAAGGAAAATTGCAGCTAAAAGTGGAAGATGATAAACATTAGGGTTGGGAAAAATATAGAAAATGTGGAGAAGTTTTTGCGAGAATAAATGTCTCAAGGGGTAACATAAAAAACGGATCGTGGTTAAACAGGCATGGTATCGAATAGTCTCCAGAGAGCAAAGACCACCCAAATATTGTGTGATTTTATCTACTGGGACACGACGGTCGCAATTACGATGATGAAAACTACACACTGTTATTCCCATATATGGTATATGCATTTTATGTAATAAATGCTTTTATATGCTAAACAGCTACCTTGTCATCAAAACGAGACACAAAGCATACCACCTATGTTAGTCAGATCATGAGTTTGTTTACAAGAAACTAACACCATCTGGTGTTGTTGGAGTCACACGAATTGATTTCTCATATCTTTGCCATCGTTCATCGTCGCTATGATCAGTTAAATAGCGCCTACCAACAACTTCTTCCAAACTTCGCAGCTCCAGCCATGTTGCATAATCCTGTTACAAGTATGTTGTTATGGTTACTACGTTAATTAAGCTTCTTTGATCAATAAACCAATTCAAAAAGGCCAGAGGTGGAAAATTGTTTCTTTCTGGGAACCTTAGTATCTAGCTCAAAATGTCTGCGTCTGCAAAACTTCTAAGGGAGTTTATTTATTGCTTATTCATTGTTCTTTCTATCTATAGATCAACTGATATGTCACTTGTGCATAATATAATCTCAAGTCAAAAGAGTAATCGATAATTTTCTCCTAACCTAGCTTGAGCTACGTTATTAGTTTTATACTTATCCAAAAAGTTCAAGATTTTTCAGTGAGAACTTTCTGCAAATATTTCAAACCCAAAAAATTTGTGGGAATTAGGTTCTCAGGTTTTCTGATACTTTTCCACCTCTGCAAAAAGCAATGTGAATTTGGAGATCAAATGCACAACGGTCTGTCCTTTGAAAAACTAAGCAATTTTAGAAGGGAAAACAAAAATTATATTAGAAAAAACATGCTATTTAAAGAAATAAACAAAAAAACGAACAAGAGTTCGATTAAAATGAAAAATAAAATAACATACGACTTGAATAAAAATGTGAAGTAAAGATAAACGAAGTGATTAAAAATGCATAGTTGGCAAAAAAGTAGTAAATAGAATTAGGCAGATGGATGGAAGCAGGAAGTTGTCGTAAGAAACAAATAAAAATACCTGCATCCAAACATGAAATAAGGCCTGCTGACATGATAACCTTCTAGTTATTTTTACTTGAAGTAATTTGTTGATTAGATCAATGGCTACAATGAAAAAATCAGCATGAAAATCTTTTCAACGGTGAAATAACCAAAATCTTTTAAATACGTAATAAATAAACAGTAAGCAATTTATCATTGGATTCTAACAATGCAAGTTTCGTAGCATTATTATGAATAAATGAAACAAGAAAATAAGACCGTCAAGGAAAATTAATTTGCCTATGCAACAGAACACAATTCTCTTCAGGATTTTAGGCCTTGTTTGACAACGACAAATTGCAATGTGGCATGTGTTACTTGTAAAATAAATTGCAGCGTGGTGAAGGGCTATGTACAATGGGTATTTTAAATCTGCTGGAAAAGCATCTGCAATCAAACAAGTTAAACTTGCAAATTACCAAAACACCAAAAAACTACAACTGTAGCACCTGTTTTTGTTCCTGATAGGACGTGTCTATTCTTACAAGAATATGATGATTTAGCTTGGATAAATAATAATGTAATGATAATACCTTCAGCTGAGACTTCAGCCCAAGGATTTGGAGGGTACATGAATGCTGCATTTTTGATCTGATCTGCGATCTCCTCTTCTTCATTAAAAGGAAATGTTCCGCTTAAACTGCGAACAAATCACAACAAGCGAATTACACAGCTGACACGTCATGACGTATGAATATACGTCCATATTTTTAGCTAATATGGGTACTGTCTTCGCCTGTTAATTATGAAGGTAAAGATGACGATTTTGATGGTGACGGTGATGATGGCTAGCCCATGGTTGGAAACCTTTTCGTGGTGGCAAGCGGCCACACAGAGACACTGTTCTTAGATTTATTGCGATTCATTTCGCAGAGATTCAGAATTTGGACAGATGACGATGACCTGTGGCAAACTGTCCAATCAAGCCCCTTTGGTGAAAATCAGACTCAGTAGCTTTAACCTGCACTTCTGCTAAGTGACTGTAGGGGCAACAGATTGGACTGAGTGTAGCCGACTCAATCACTTACTCCAAACAATTTGCAGGCGATCACTGACCTCAGGATCAGTTCCAAACCCCGTGAGGGACATAACGGGAAAAAGAAGAATAAGAAGCAGATAATGAAAATAATAAATAATGATGATGATAACTATGATTTATTGAGGACAAAATGCTGATGATGATGCTTGTGATGATGGCGATAATCACCATGATAACACCACCATGCAATGGTGATCATAGGAATGATTATGATGATAAAGGTAGTGATGATGGGAATGATCGCGATGATAAACATGATGAAGGTTGCAATCGATGGAGATGATTGTGTCATTGATGACTTGAATGATGAACTCGTATGTTTGCTAGTTACAATAATGGAACAAATAATGATTAAAAGTGATGAAATATAATAATAATAATGCTTTAATGATATGTAGCTATATAATCAACAAAAACAAGGAATACGAACCTGACATAAATTATTACCCCAACTGACCACATATCTAATGATCTGTTGTACTTCTTATTGCTAAGAACTTCTGGTGCTAAATACGCTGGAGTTCCAACCACCGATCGTCTAAATGATTCTCTGCCTATGATTCTTGCAAATCCAAAATCGCATAATTTAATCTGTCATTTAATACAAAAATTAGTGAAAAAGAATACAAAATCGGCAAAAATTCCAACAGAAATGCTGAGGATAGTTCGGAGACTAAAAGTATTCATGTAAAATGAGGAGAAGTTTGAACAACATTATGGATTTACATCTCAATTGAATTCTAAAATCCTGAACAAAATTATGGCAAATAAAAAAAGGCATGAAAAAGAAGAACAAAGGTAATATAGAACAAAGGTTAAATTCTAACGTACAAAATACTATAGGCATTAAATTCGCTATATATATATATATATATATATATATATATATATATATATATATATATATATATACATTACCATTTTCCAAATAATTTTAATTACCAAACATAGGAGAAAAGTAGAAATTCAATCTGATTCTTCTTACTTGTGGGAATTTGTTTTTCGAAGTGTGATCAGCTATAAGCACGTTCTCAGGTTTTAAGTCACAATGTACTATATTCTGGCTATGCAAATACTTCAAAGCAACCAAAATCTAAAGTAAAGACAATAATTATCAATACTAAGTAGAATCTATGACTGTTAAAAGATTTTTGGGGATCTTCAGTTTAAGAAATGCAATGGGTTTGTGAATGTTATGCCAAATAAAAAGATGTTGAAAATTTGCCAAATAAGGTGACGCAGCGCTCTGAAGATGAATGAATCATCAATCAACAATAAACAGCAGGCTAAATTTCGCTTTGAAAATTATGATAAGAGGAACAAAGCAAAGTGTGTGAATTCTGTAAAATCATGATTATAAGTTTCATCATCAAATTGACATTTAGTATGAAGTCAAGAACTACTTGTAACAGACCTGATGTATCAAAAATTTGGTTTCTCTTTCCGTTATTCGACCTTTTGGACTGTTCAAGATCATTTCCAACATGTCGCCTTTCATTTTCTCCATTACAACAAAAATCTGGACAGAGGAAAGGTAAAGAAATAAATTAACTGTAAAAATAAGAACTACGCTAACAAAAAGGCAAAAAATCAATAATAAAGAGTACAGCAAATTTACCGCTTTGTATTCTACGCAAGATGCGAAATAAATCAAATTAAAACTCATAGCAGTACTGGAAAGAAACCAGACTAGCGAAGGACATAATGAAAAAATTTAATATACATGAATTATAATTCAAACTCAAAACACTGCGATAAGAAATATATGAAAGATGAAAAGGCATTGTCTCAATGCATTAATAAGATATGAGAAGGCTCATGAAATCGTTCTTAATTCATAATTTCATTACCCTTTCAGGAGTTTCAAACATCCATTCTAAATTAACTACTGCTTCTTGTGTAATATTCTGTTGAGTAAATTGAAAATCAAATTAGAAATCTAATGAATTTCACAAACGAAATTGAATGATAATATTTGGTCTTCGTTTCAGTAGTTCTACATATACGAATGAACGAAAGCTTTCACCGATTCGACAAGTGGTAATAAAACATTTCCAGCAAAATATCTGAGCTTGATGGGAACCTAAAAATTCTGGTCTCCTTAAGCGTATAAAAAATGATTTCACAGTGTTCATATGTCTCGAATCTTCAAGGCCTCATCTCAAATCTAAATACTTGTGGTTCTTATGATTGATACGCTTTCACAAATTAGAAACAAACTTACTTGCAAAATCATAACTTCATTTTTAAGCGCTCTTTCCTCCTTAGTTGGGAATCTTAGCTTGTCAATTACTTTTACGGCAACATCTCTGCCTGTTTTTCTATGCACACCACCATAAACAACACCAAATTGTCCGGAGCCAAGAATTTCATCCGGAAACAGCTGATAAACTTCGCTAAAATCCTGGTGAAGTCAAAAAAATGATGAATAAAGTCAGTAAGTCTAAGACACTCAATGAAACATAAAATATAAATTGATGAAAAACAAGTTTAAATCTCTCCAATTTATCTAAAAATCACAAACCTCTGCTTGCTCTTGTTGATCAGCTTCCTTCTCACTTTCACTGATGGATGTGTCATTTTCTTTCTTCTCTGCCAAGAACACAAAACTGTCAAAATCAATCCTAGGTAAAAGCTTTACTTAAATACTGTAAATAAAAAACTAATAAATCAAAGATCAACGAGCCTATAGCTTCTGTAATGAAAAACAATAAAATTGAGAATCACGTGTCATATGATGCTAAAACTGGATCTGCTTACCCCAAATATCAACAAACATGGAGAGCATTAACGACATTGTCTACTCATACAGATGGCATTCCAAAGCTTGCATTTTTAAGGAAAGTCAAAAAATTGTCCGGGATGTAGAACGTTCAAGTTATCGGGCAGCATTTCCATAAGAAACATAAACCAGAGAAATTGAAAATTCGTTAAGTTAGTGCATGTTTGAGTTGTCGTGCAGTCGAGTTATCGGACGTCCATTGCATTCCAAACGAAATGCGGCTAAATGGATCTACTTGATAAAAATCCCACAATTGGTATTCCATACTGAATAAAAAAATATCCAAGGAAGCGTGGAAATATATGAAGAGAATACATACGATTTGATAATCGAGGGGGTGGCGCAGTAACAACACTTCCAGCTGCAGCAGTTGCTTCTGATCTCATCGCAATCGGTTGCAAGGCATTCTTAACGATTTCAGCCCATGACAAACCAATTCTTATTCCCTTTCCACTTTCTGGTTCTGCTGGAATTATGCTCCCCTTTTCATTGAATTCTTCACGTTCTCCGCAATAATAAATCGATGTCACCGTTTTCAACGCAAAAACATAAGCTCCGCCCTTTTCGGGCTTCCCAGAGTGATCTGTGTTTGTCTCTAAAGCTAAAACATCTTGCAAAGGAATTTCCTAAAAACGAATTATCGAAATTACGTTATCTCTGGTACTGCTTTGATACAAACTGGCTGGTAAAACGTGAAACTAATTTTGTGGGATTAAAACTGCATAATTAAATAAAAAATGCATGAAACAATTATTGAAATGTAAAAAAGACTAGTATTGCTCAATGCAATCAATAAAAGCACAGAGGGAAATTAGTCCTATAGCACCTACGAACAACAGTGTAACAAGAATAGTTATAGGAAATTCTTATACAAAATCAGAACAATTTCTGCAATCTCTTCTAAATTAGGCTTGCTAGGACTTTTATTTCACTTCTTTTTTTACCCTAATATAGAAAAATATTGAGAACGGCCTTATTGGCGTAAAAAATATCGTTCATATTTAAAATTCTTATTTTTACTATGATTAGTCTTAGACAAGAACGACGACAAAGCAGAAAAAATGTTTCTTTAAAATTAATTTGACAAATCCAAGAATTTCGACACACTCTTGAGTTGTGAAGTCACAAATGGAAACAATACTACACAATGCCACATGCGTAATGAGTGTGATTATCTTAATGGTAGTGTATACTTGCACGCCAAAGTACCTCATCTAAAAATTGTCTTAGGAGAGAGCTCACTTAAAAAACTAATAGGCGAGAGAGTTGAAATAAGAATGTCCTGGGTGGGAAAATTTTTAAAATTAATTAGCGGGGGGCACGTCTACTAGGCACCCAAGAGTAAATAAGTTGATACATGCTGACATATTCGGTTAAAATTAGTATACTACTATTGCTAGTATTATAATACTTAATGTAAACGTTGTTTTTACTTTCTTCTAAATAAGTCTTCGTTCTAAAAATATCTAGTAAAACACTCAAAAATGACCGTTGAAACAAGGTTTAAAACATCCGTGATCAAGTTTGTATACGTCTATAATCGTTGAAAACCGGAAATAACCAGAAGCTGATTCAATCGAAAATCTCAACATCTGATTAACATTTGTCATCAGAAGTTTTAATTGCAACGTATCTAAATAAGAAAGTAGAAAAAAGAACAGAGAAGAGATAGACATACAACTCTACCTTGTAGTAATTTCTACCAACGTCTGTTTGAAACATGGTCAAATGTTTTGTATCTAAACGCCAGTAATGCTTTCGTCTCTACAAAATAAAACATAAAATCATAACTTGAATCATCATGAGATTAAGCTACCAGTTTACAGTTCGATTCCAGCATGCCAAAACACAGCTGATCTCTACGCATTTGCATTAAATGTTGCCAGTGGCCGAGAAAAAGAAACTGGCAATTTTAAACGGGTGCCTGATAGGAATTCTGCGTAGAATATTGACTAACATCCCAAAAGGTCAAAAACTTAATGCATGGTTTTAAATTGACCCGCAAACACATGCTGCTCCTAATTAACCTCGCAATAATGATTACGTTCAGAAACAAGATCACTTCTTTGCAACAACAAACAAACAAACAGAGTGGGCCACAAACTCACAAAATGAAGAAAAACCAGAGGCCTTGACTAACGAGATAACAAGGCTTTAAACACATTTTACGTAAATTCTCCAAAAGCCCCTCACGACTAAATCACTACTATAGAAGATGGTGAAGACTTTTGTTATTAGATTGATGCCTACATTTAAACCATTCTTCGTAAATTATGGAGAAAAGGAATCTGAAAATGAGTTGCATATCTGACATGTGTCAGATAATTTTCAAGCTCACACTTGAACAACCCCTTCCTTCGAATAAGTCCCCATTCAAAAATACTAAAATAAGTAAGCTACCACGGGGGTTGTTGGAGGATTTATGGTAAGAAGAAACTTATTTATGACATCTGCTGGACTTCTTTCATCAGCACCGATTTGACAAGCGCATTATATACGTAACCTCTGCATGCGAAAAGTTAGCCAACCGTGGTGAGTTTTCACTAGCAAAGGACGGTAAGAATTCATTGCTTAGCTGAAGTATCGGACAAAAGGACAAAAGATATCTACGAATTAAGCGAAACTGTTTGCTTCAAATGAAATACCTCGGAGGTAAACATACGACAATACACTTTCGAGTGAAAAAATCAGAAATGAAATAATAGCAGTGAACAGCGGTGCCGAAAGAAGGGCAAAGGGGGGCATATTCCTCTTACCTTATTCTTAAGTGGCAAAGGGGGGAAAAGGGGGGGAAAGGGGGGGAAAGGGGGGCAAAGAGTGCCCCTAACGCCATAAATTCTTTGCAATACTAATTCTTACATGAAATCTAAGATGGATAAGCCTTCACCACTCACGTCTCTATGTAGCCGGATCATGTTTAACAATATCTTATTTCAATGAATCAGAATTCTAGCTACTTTCATTACAATTTCACAATCTGTCATTTTTTGTGCTTTCTTCTACAGTCCCCTACAAACAAAGTCTGTCTCCCTTCTGCACGCTATATGGCTTCCGACATCCCTGACAAAGAGGCTTCCGTCTGTAGACCAATTATCCATCGCAGAAAAAATCTTCAGAGATCACAGTCTCATCTAAGATATCTTTCTGCAAATATGCTATAATGCTGGAAGAGAACGACTACTGGGTGCTGGCAAGCATTGGGAAATATACTTATGTGTAGAACACTTGACCGACAATCTGAAAGCGTTGTATTGAGAAGGCTCATTAACTAAAAGGCCTACATGAAAACACATGACCGTATCTTACGGCTGGTTCTTAGCGCTTATAGTTCATTTATTTTGTATCCTATACTACGGTAATTTGTGTTCTGCATGAAGGTGTGAAAAAAACAATCACAATTAGACATACTTGTGAGAATATTTTGCTATCGCCAATTACATTCATATGTATCTCTTAAAACCACAGTCAAAATGCAAATATTTCCTTCTACGTTGAGATACAACTTTCTGTGTATGAATTATCTCTTCTGTTTCTTTACACTGTTTCTTGAATTCAATTCCTTGTTCGATATTATGCAGCTAACACTAAAGTCTAATCGCTCAACAGTGAAAATTCAATATGTCAACATATAATCATATCTGCGTCTTAATTTTAACTCTATCATATATTTACACTTTTGTTGTAAATCTAATTGAAACACTCACAGTGCTATCTCGGTCTGTGTAATGAATCATCCATCCTTGCTTTAGAACCTTCGATGATCGTCTCTTTTGATGTTTAACCGAGACAACAATCCTTTGCAATGGGATGTTATTGCTCATGGTCTCCTGAAGGGCTTGGCTCTCCTCTCTGTATTTCTGCGCATCGTTATTCTCTTCAGATACATTTTCATCATCCTCTTGTTGATCGATATCATCGTGAAAATCACTCAAATCAATTTCCGATTGATTATCGATAACTGAATCATCAGGAATTGAATCAGCTATAAAAAATTACAGTCGCCATTTTGAAATGGTATTCATAAATTGACACAAATGTACTAATCAAATTATGACAAAAGTTATTTATAAATATAAGAACGGAAATACAATAACATTATCAAAATAGCAACATTATCATCATTACAAATTTACTTCATTTGGCATGCAATTAAAATAAAAATAGCATTGAAGTTATCATTTTCCACATTCTACCATCATTAAAGATTTAATAGGTGTCACATTTGTTCATTAGAGACAAGGGTATGTTCCTTGAATAAAATCTCCCATTTCAAGACCTATTGCTCAGAAATCGCAGTGCAATTTTACGACTCATAAATCAGTGAATTAAATCTTTACTCATCAGTTTGATCATAATTTCATATGTTTATTGGAAGCATCAGTAATTCTCGTTTGAAATAGTTGCCATAATTAGACGTGCCCTTCGACACTGTACCACCTTAATGCATGCAAACTAAAGTTAAGCACTTCATGTAGAGACCAGTCACATATAGGATCTGTAGGTTAGGGGAGTGCCTGGTAGAGAGGGTTCCTATTGCAAACAACTGGGATGCATCGGGGCGATACATCGGTTCAATGGATAGTGTAACACGCCCTGTCAGCGCTGACTTACTTCCTAGTGAATCAATTAAGTACTATCATTCAAAGAAAGAAATGCAAAACATTTCGAAATAATTAAGGCATACAAATCGTAAATTGAAAGAGATTTACATGTGACGTGTTTACATGTACATGTGACGTGCATTGCCATGTTTGCAGAATTTTATGATCAGCTTTATCAATCAAATAGTAAAACTTATAAGACATTCATCTCCAACGTGTTCTTGGATTAAACTCATAAACACAATCACTTCTCTAGCTTTACACGATCAATATAATCAAATAAAAATCGATTCATGGATCAAAGTATTAAATAATTGCTGAAAATTCAAGAAATGAATACACAATTCTCAACGACGCTATGTATACTTTAGGTAAAGCTTCAGGAAATCGTTGATCACCAAGATGCACCAGATTGCAACTGACACTGCGTAGGCTACTACAGAACCTCATATCCATTCCCCAGTACCTTACTAAAATCAGTATGAGGCTGTAGTCCGATACAGTCCAAAAACCCTACGTTTCAACCCATAAGCTATGTGTCATATTCTTGAGTATCGAATAATCGTCCCCCTTTTCCGATTGATAATTTCTGGATTTTTTCCAACCCCCCCCCTCCCCGCAGCTATTTCAATCTCTCCATTTATTAACTTTGAAGACTTTTTCAGTGAAATTCTGTTTTCCGCAGGGAATATTTTCATTTACTTAGAGACTAACATGAAATTTATCTAATAATCGCCTACACTACAACTATAAGTTCATTTGCCTTGCTGTTTATTGATAATATTAGATTTATCAGTCTTCCTAAGTTGTTCTTCACAATATCCATGTGTTATATTTTCCAATCCTCAACCATAATTTTTCAGAACATTTTCCAACTCCCCTATTATTCCCAACCCCCCCCCCCGTTTTTTCAGTACTCAAGAGTAGTTACATTCTGACATAACAAATTTTAAAAATTTCTGTTTACGAAGGTCCAGCATAAAATGCACGATATGAGATATTAAGCGATTCGATGGATCTTGGTGTTAATTATTAAACATATGTATTCAATTTTTGAATGACTCAATGGTGGTCAAAACATATTTGCATTAAATAGGATTTAAAGATCATGACCTAAAATCCCTCCAATTCGGTTTTATACCATAGATCCTAAATCTATACTAAACCAGATATTATCATTATTATTATTATTAATTCATTTACTGTTGGCTGCTGATATAGCTAACAAGGTAATTCAAACCAAGACGATAATACATGAACGTACAACATACAAACATGTCAAGATGCAAAAAGGGAAGGTAAAAACAGGGTACAATTCTGGGAGTTCACATTGTCAAGGGTAGAATGATAAAGAGCCAATTTGATAAATATTCTGCTTGCAAAGTTTGCAACCACAGTTAATGTTCCAAGATCAAATTCTTGTTTTTTAACTGCTGGACCGAAGCTAAGTTCTTAATTCCCTTGTGGGTGGGATTGTCAGAAGTGCTACTTCAGCTCCATGATTAAAAATGTCCCCCATGGGAAGTAAGATGGTACTAGCATTTCTCAAATCATAGGCCATACTTTTTGTAAGAAACTTAGCTTATACACTAAACGTAGTTGTGAGATAAGAATAGGAGTTACGTGTATGAGCTACATGCATGAGTCATGTATATGATTTAGGTGTGCTAAATCGGTAAGTTACGTGTGTGATACATTGTGGGGAGGGGGCGGAAGACATTTCTATATATCTGATGGAATTTTTAAAACCCCTCTCAGATTTATGTAAAACTTCTGGTCCCCACTCCAGGATTTCAGGAGAAACTCAATACTCCTCCTTTTAGAATGCTCTTTATTTTTCATCCCCTTCCCTCTGAGTGTGCAGAATTTTGGTTCCCCTCCTAGATGTCTTTCACCCCTCCTCTGGAAGAACTAATGACCGGCTTCTTAGACTCAACAAATTTCAGAAGCTAAAGAAAAATCGAAAATATTTATCCACGTGAAGCACTGAAGCAAGTTATCTGTCAAAACTAACTGTTCAACAAAAACCGACAGAATTACAGTACCTCTAGAGATTGCTGCTATTTCTCCTAAACAATTCCTCGGTGACCTTTCAAAACATCGCTTGTGGCAATTGAATTTGCAATCTGGAAAGGACAACATCCTCAATAAGTGAGAACAAGGCTATAGCTACGTAGCTATCAACTGTGAAATAAGTCTCAGGCCATATTTTTAACTCAAAAAGATTATCTTGTTTACAAACTTAAAAAACTTGCCATAAGAAATAATCCAAGAGGAAAATCAATCCCATAAGGCCCTTTGATGAGAAACTCCCTTTGATAAAATGAAAGACAGATGAATGGAGTCGAGCACAGGTACATGCATACATGGGAGTAAATATCATCGTAGGTTTGCATTATCAAGAATCCAATTCTTTTAAAATGATTAAAGTAACCCTATGACCTACAAGAAGACTGTTAGCATACAAAACAAGTTTTTGAATCCTCTTTAAAGATGTAAAGCAAGTTAAAAATCAGTAAATCGCTGAATTCATAAACAAATTAACAAACTTCGAACCTTTGCATTGGTATCCTTGCCTGAACAATCCTTTAAGCTAAATAAACAAGAAACAGAATCCACATGTTTCAAATTTCCTAAATGTCACAGGATTTTATGCAAGACATGAGGTAATGACAATGAAAATTAATGGCAAAATTGCTTAATAATTTCATACTCCAAGTCCTTTTTCCGCATGTTTGCGTAATACTGAATGCACCAGTTTTTGTTTACGATTAATTTCAAGTGACGTAAAAAGAAAACCCTCATTCCAATCAAGCTATAAAATGACCCTTAGAACATAAATCATCACACTGACTTCTGATGGGGGAAAATACACATTTTCATAATGTCAGAAAAAACAAAAAACAAAACTATAACACAAATTCCTATGCTTCATCTTGAAATACTTACTAATTCAAAAATTCAAAGAGGCCACCTCATGAACTTCATTGAGACAAAGTCTTAAACTAACTTAAATAAGTGGCGGTAGTCAGCCTCGATTCCATTCAGTATAGAGCAGAACAATTATGCGCGCCCCGAGCTCGTCATTGTTTCAATTGTCTGGCCCGCTGTACAAAGAGTTTGTTCATCCCTATGTTAGAGCGTGCAGTGTCACAAGTACTCTACCCGTTTAAACTCATGAAACTAATAAAGAACAGCTAATGAAACTCACCAGTTTTCTACAAACGTTACAGACAGTTGGCCTTCTGTAAGAATGAATAACAAAAGTATGTGGGATTTCCAGTTTATTCACTAGCTTGTCTATAGCAACAGGCCTTCCACACGTCCATGTCATCCGACGGGATCCGGTCGAAGGTGTCGGACTAGCCGTTTGTGGAACCACGGGTACTTCTGAAAACGCACTGTAATACGTTTCATTCGATGCATTCGATGCGATGCTAGCTGCGTCCGAATACTTCCGAGAGATTGATAGCGTAGACCTGTTTGTTTCGCTTCGCAGCCTTGATTCGTTACAATTATTTGGGATTTTCATTGCGCATCTTTTGTGAAAATTGCCACCACATCCTAAGATTAAAACAAATCATATCTGCAGTTTGTGTTACAAAGAGCAGAATTAAACATGGGAATTTACAGTTTTGCAAAACGGGGAAAACATTGATATGAGGGTGTGTTAAGAATGTAGAAGGACTTTAGAAGCAAATGCTTCAAAATGTTGTGCCATATGATTAAAAGAAAGTCAGATTGAAAACTGCTCATATATAACAAAATCAGATAATGTCCTATAACACAAAAGGTTACAATAGTCTACAATTTCATAAAAGCATTCGGTTAAAGAAAAACAAAGTAAGCTCTAATCCTACAGTCAAACTGAAGCATACCTGAAAATGTCATCGAATGCAAAAAATGCCGTTTTAGAAAAGTGTTTTGAAACTGCAAATCTTAAGAACTAAAACAGCGGCAATTCCAGCCACAACTATGCCAAGGACAGCACCGATCAAACAAACACAACATGAACTCATCTTTGCAGTATTAACTTCTCTCTATCTACTGTTGTTCTCTCAAAGCGTGTATGAAGGTGCCAAATTCAAAAACGCCTTAGTCCTTCTTTTATACGGTGCACTATCAAAAGAGATTTGATCTAGAGCTACTAAACAGATGCCTAAGAGGGAATGTAATATTCATAACGAAGCAAAGAGTTTATAGTGGATAATAAACGTAAAACTTTGTGAGTCATCTACTTTGAAGTAAATTTTGCATATATTAACTACCTAACTCTTTAAGAAATCTTTATGCATTGTCCAAGTGGACTCATTGTCGAATAGACTAAGGTTTTAGTGGTAGAGGCCATCGTTAAAATTTCATGATATTGAAAGACAGTGCTGGCCATCACAGACATATTGCATGCCCACAGGCTGCATCCCGCAAAGGGTATATATGCAGCCCTTTTTTATTACAGATTCTTTATGAAACATGCATTGAACCCGTTAGAAAATTATGTTTCTAGTAAAAGGCAATGGGCAGCTTTTTCTTGATATATCAGTTGAATTGGAAGATATGAGCCCGATTTTATTACTGTGAACATTCAAGTTATGTGTTTCATCTGTTCCTTACTAATGGGAGGAGCACTCTCTGTTTCACTGCTGTGCAGGGTGTGATTTGGAGAGCAAACATGAGATACTGTATTCTCACTTGTATTCTCACTGTGGGTTTACTTATTCTAACTTATAATTTAGTAGGGGATTCCCAAAGATGCGGGATTATCAGAGAGGCAGGAATAACATTTCAACAAGCCAGTTTCCTACAAAATTTCAACGATATTTAATGGGCATTTGTCTCGAAACATGGACTATCTCAGGGTGGCAATTTCCAAAAAAAGTCAATAGCAGATTGCTCGATAGCTTCACTCTTAGCTTTACATTCCTAGGTTAATTGAATAAAGTAATCTAGAGAAGAATCTCACAAAATTTCTATTCATTACGGGGGTGGCCAAGCTTCGATGAAGGCCGCATGTTAAAGGAGTCATAAAATTTTCGGACAGTAAAATTTTCGGACCACATATCTGTCCGAAAATCTAACCGTCCGAAATGATAAGGAAATAATGTGCCATAATCATGTGACTCACCTTCGCATTTCAGTCCTTGTCGGACAAGTCCAAAAAGCATGACACCACAGAAATCACAGAAAGTTGGGCTTTTGTATGAGTGGACATTAAGCATATGGGGACGAATTGAGTTATCGTCCGGATACTTAGCCGCTAAAACAAAACATAAACAAATTACGATATGCATAACATGAAAGCGAGGCACAGATCAAACTGAAATAACGGTTCAAACTGCTTTTTTGACTTTTCTATTATAGAAAATCCAAATATGAGGAGAAAATGGGACAAAACAAAATACTAAAAAGTCTCTAGAACTTCCAATAAATTCTCCACATGCATTAAGTTTTCTCAGTGATAATTGCAGTCAAAATTTCAATCTTAAGTTTTATCTCAAGGAATAATTTGTCGCTGAATTTTTCAATGTAAAACATTTATATTTGTACTTTGTATCGAAAAATTTCGCGTACTATTTAACCTGATATTACTCCCACTTGACAAAATGCCGCTAAATGCAATTAAATTTGGTTGACATCTGCATCCAATGCATTATTATGCTTATCCGTATTATCGTTCGCACTTTTGTAGGCCTCTGTTTCATTTCATAAAACGAGACGTGCACTAAAACGCAATCGTCTTCAGATATCAAGCCTTCGTCAAACGCATCCATCAAACAGTTTAAACAAAAATTCCCATCACCCGACAGTCGCCGCACAGCAACAAATTTAAGAAACTTTAAAGGAGCTTTCTGCGCATGTCCAGAAATGAAATGTTTGACGAAATGTTGGGTGAGGTGGTGAAACGTGTGCAACATTTAAAAAAGAACATTTGTTTCTGATCTCGATCAAACTTCATCCAACATCGCTTGGGAAATGTTGGATGATCCAACATAGGTGGCCAAATGTGTCGAACATTTGAAAAAGAACATTTGTTTTTGATCTCGGTTAAACTTCGTCCAACATCGCTTCGAAAATGTTGGATGATCCAACATAGGTGGCCAGACGCATCCAACAATTCGCCCGACATTTGTTTTGAGGATGTCGGATGAAATATTGGATGTGTTTGACCGGACCTTAACACCATTTGCGTGGGACTTGGCACTAGGCAATTCAAGGCCGATCCAGTTAAATCAGAGTCCAAAAATGACGTAAATAAGGCGATGACGTAATCACTAGACTACAGCCTGTCAAGTAATGGATTCTCTTTTCGCTGATTGAAAAATGGGAAAAATTCATGTATTTGCGGAGTTTTAAACATGAAAATATTAAAAGGCATTCAATTAGAAACAACGAATGTCCCAATTATTGATGTCGGACATAAATTATTTATCAAAATTATCTAGTGTCTTTCGAGATTTGACAAAATATAACCTGCAAAGTTCCAACATATTTGGTGGCATCATTTGTCACAGGAAAATTCTTATCAGGTCTTAACTAACCACATGAGGTAAACTGAGAATGAAAATGAAATAGTAATATACAAAAAATGCAAACAATAAGCTCACAAATATTATTAAAATTATCTAGAAAATATGGGTGCCATCTGCAAAAATTAGGAGCTTTTGCGGTCTAAAAATCATCAACAATCGGTCGTATATGAGTTCAGCCATTAGAATGTGTCAACAGCCTCTAAATGCTAAAAGTCCTGTTTAAATCTAATTTCCTAGGCCATGTGATACCTTCAATGAGTACTCTACCTGTTGTGGGGTCTCTATTTGAATCGGGACTTTCCCGAGTCGATCAACATCTGATTAAATAGGGCACATGAGATTGATACAAACAACGGGAGGAAAGTAAACGACATAATGTGGAAACTTAAATCCTACATTTCAAAACGTCCTAAAGAAAATTTTGATGATTACTATGGTTATGCTATAACCCCAGAAGATAACAGCAAAGTAACATGTAAGCGAGGCCGATCATAAAAAGGCTCTGCGCGCGGGCAACTTTACCAACCAACAGATTGATGCTGGAAACAGCTTGGCAACCACCGTAGCAAACACCGTTGAAATGATAAGACTACACCTATTTCAAGCAGATGAGATCTCAAACTGAATCCAATAATACCAGAACCAATCTGCTGTACAAAGGTAATCCATTGAGATTTGCGAATTAAACGACCAAATCATGGAATAAATCAAAGGGTTTTTCTACGCCATTATTTGTCCTGAAGTTTACAAGATCAACAAACAGGTACTATAAGGATTATTCCCAACAAATGACGAAAACAGATATTTTCATTCCACGTCGTCCAACTGGTTAAATTAGCATTACCGTTCTACAAAAAGCAATGTACCAAATAAAACTTTCGATAACCGATAACTTTAGCACAAACTATGTCGTCAGAAACGTATTCTCTGTTAGATCAGATAAAAAAGACTAATGGACTACAACTGCCCCATTTTAAGGCGATGAAGGCACCGTGGTTTTTCGTTTTTGGTCGTACATAACTAAAATGTCGTAATGATGAGATGAATTATGGAACACTGAGAATATAAAATTTTCAAGATGCTGACTGTTATCATAAATAAATAGACTGAAGGAATAAGAAGGTGATTCTGCTTCTCTGGAGTGATGGCGTGAGCTGCTTTAATTATTAACCTTAGGAAAAACTTCACGAAGTATCTGACTGTGATAAAGAATATGATAAGTCTTATAGATCTAAGAAAGGTTTCTTGATATATACTATATATTTTATGATATATATTATATGTGATTTCAAATTTCCCAGAAAAGGAGAATTAGCATGCTATACTTCATCAGAATAACATAAACCTACAAGCAAAGGTCATGTCAAACTTTACCAGAGTATAATCTAATGGAAAAAAATAAATAACTAGCGTACGAAATATCGTCTTTAGAAAGAAGCAGACACCAAGATTGGTACTTACATTTCATAACAATCTCGAGAACATCACCACTTGTAATATCATCGATGGCTGAGATCAATTCCAACAGGTTGAAAGAACTATAGTTGTGTCTGAACAACAAGATCGATTCAGCAAGCCCGTAATGCCCATGCTGAGGGAACTAGAAATGCAAAGAAGAAAACATCAACGGTAAATTGTATTTTGAAGACAGGCTTTTTCACACTCGAAAGGAGTCAAATATTTATGCGAACACAGGTGTATTGGTTCTCGGCCTTCCCAGTATGCCCTTCATACGTTTACGCAAACGAGATGGCCTGGGCTTCTTAATAAGTTCTTATCTCGACATTAAAAAAGTCCTTTGTAACAGGCAACATCCAAAGCGAACTATCGAGAACACTGCGACTGATTGTGATGGTCAGGTGAAGATTCTTAAAGCTCATTTTACTGCGAACAAGCCAGGGATTTTCCTGATAACAGATGTTTGAAAGCATTTAAGAATGAATCAAACCAAAACATAACGAAAGTATTTCATGTTAGCAGGTGCACAGGTATCTTTTTATGATTTTCCATTTATTGAATTCACATCAGCAAAGTAATCTGTTGCAAAAGAATCTTATAAACAAGTGAAATTTTCACAACAAGTTAATGCCAAGAGCAGAGAATTATCCTTAACAGCGCTTTAAACCACTCGATGGTCATCTGGATCACACCACTTGACTACATTGATGTGAATTGTAGTCATTGCAACTATTCGAAGGCTAATGAACAAATGAATTTGAGTTCGCTTTTGAGATGAAACTATTTTAACACTGATTAAACTGTAGCGCCTGTCACCTACAGAAGTCAAACAATAGTGACAAAACAAGCTAGCGGATCAACCTACCAAGGCCACAAAAGCCTAACTGATATCAGGACGAGGACGACTTTCTTCTGCCAATTCATGAAACGAATATCTGCAGCTGTAATGACGATACAACCGCCTAGATGTAATATTATTTTATGACTTTTGGTGAAAGTGCAGTTGAAAAGGATGATATAAACATTGGCGTATTTACAGTTCAAAGCTCCCAAGATGAGAAACTTCTAAGGGGTTTTGATCTATGCAAATCCTAGGCTTGAAAAGAACATAAACGACTTCTGCAAAAAAGTGAAACACCAACCTTAGTTTTTCGCGCATATTTTTAAAGAGATAAGCTGAAGCTTTCAATGAAATCTTTTCGAGATGAAACTTAAAGCAGTGGAGAAATAAATACGGATTTTTATAACTGCATGTTTTTTTATGTGGCAAGAGAAACGTTTCTTTCTCTTTTTTATCACAATAAATTATAAAATGGAAAACTAACATCTATCACAATACAACACAAATTAAACTTAATATGATGTGTAGGAGGTAGAAAACCTAGGTTATCGAGCTACCTCCAACAGAACATAGTTAGTGTAACAATTAAAGTTTAACAAAATGAACAGTGCATGAAATACAGAACAAAATAACAAAAGCTATCACAAAACCTTTACTTATTGTCGTTTTCTTGACTGTATTTTACGTGAAAAATATTACACATTGCAATATCGTTATCTTATGGGGGTCCACATCGCTGTTTTTTTGCTATGCATGTTACCATATATATATATATATATATATATATATATATATATATATATATATATATATATATATATATATATATATATATATATATATATATATATATATATATATATATATATATATATATATATATATATATATATATATATATATATATATATATATATATATATATACATACATATTTCTATATAATAAGTAGAGTCGCAATCCTGTATCCTACCAGACAGACCAATCAGATTTTTCCCACAATAAGACGCTTACGTCATATAAGACGAGGCAGTTTCATTAGAGACTTCAATGTTGTATGAACAGCTGAAGCAGATGAGAAAATTGGAGAGAAGTCTCATGTCGTAATTTACCACATAGCGTTATCTAGAATTCCATCTGCATATTCTTTCAGATTGAACACTAATTTAATTAAAATTTTTAAATTGAGGTCGATAGACCAACATGCAAATAATGATAATAAAAAAGAACGAAATTTACTATCTTAAATATAAGAAAGAAATATGAATGCAGTCATCGAGCAGAGCAGAGTAAACAAGGTTGGAAACAGAGGCGGCATCACGGGGTGAGGAAACATGTCCTACCAGACTTCTGCAGGATCAAGTTTGTAAGTCGCCCAAATTCGAATAGAAAAGG
>OZ025269.1:20560015-20632515 GCA_964019165.1 Mastigias papua
CGGGATAGTATTCACCTTCAGTTCAATGTTCAGACAAGAGCAACAATTAACCAGTTGCTTAGAACAGGATGTGCTTATTGTCCCCTACCCCTGAGCGTGAACGGAAAAATTGCTGCAGTCTTGCATTACTAGCAAATGATCATGAGAAGGTACTAAACAAATGGCCCCCAGTGATTTGAAAAAGCTGCTGTGCAGCAATGGTAAGACAGCTGATAGATAAATATATATACTCACTTACAGTTATAGCCAGGGGTCATCGTTCTTTGATGCTGGTTTCTCAACAAGATCTTTGAATTGATATTATCATGGGCAACTTAACTGTATTCATCAAAGGTATTCATGCGCTCTGCAATTTTGCATGGTTTTGAATTTATCACATCCAGGGCCACTTTGTGACGTCATGTTGCAAGCCGCTGCTGAGTGGGCGATTGTTCTCGAAACGAAAAACTCATCTCGAAATTGCGCATTATTGTAGCCATGGAGTTGTTAATCTAAGCTAGGCAATAACAATAACCTACCAAGCTGAAGTATGTAGGCAAGCGGTAATTTGTTGAGAAATTTTTGCATTCCGTGAACTATCCACCACTTCGATATGGAAGCGTGATAGCTAAATGTAGGGCTTGCTCAATGAGAAAATTAGCAGGGCATTAGTCCTAACACTGTCGTCTCTGCTGGGAAATAATAGCTTTTACCAGCTAGGCGCAAAGACACACTCGTTTTGAAACATCGTAAGGCACTACATGTGGGAATAGGTTGGAAGATGAAGGAAATCTGTGGTTCTAAATGCCCTTTATTCTTGCTTTGCTTAGTCATGAATTCAAAGACCTCTCACATAGGAGAATTGAGTTTCTCAAAATCCTGTACGACGTCGAATTGTATCTATTCCTTTTCAAGAAGTTTAGGGTCCTGTACAATTTACAGACCCGCAAACACTTACGATCGTGCACAGCACGTCCTTCTCAGGCCTATGTTCGTCACATTCTCCGTTATCACTATCAAAAGTGACCTTATACTTCTTCGATATTCCCCATGTCCAAGAAAAGAGCTCTATCATCGTTACTGAAGCATATTAACGGTTGCATTCCACCAGGAGCTTATTATTCCCAGACCGGATAAATGAATCTCGCACTTGTACTGTTTTCTAAAGAAGACTCAAATACACAAAAAATACAAGTCTTGATGAAGTTTGAGTCTTGCATTATTCTTACATTATTTTTAACTGTCAGAGATTTTGAACTTTGATATTCTTATAGACTATATTTTTATCAAAATAGCGTGTATGCCATAACAAAAGTTGGCCACGCCACGCAGGAATTTTCCGTTGACCACGTCTTGTGAATCTCCAAATCATAGGTACTACCTTCTATATGTTGAGGTTACGCTAAATTACATAAATGGATTTGTCTGGCATACTATGAAGTGCTACAAAAGACAAAAAAGGGTAAAAGAAACTTCACTTTCATTATTATGAAAAACTGATCTCACCCCTAAATTTCCAAAATCACACACTGATCTGATAGGCACTGCATCTAGGTCTGAAGTCGATCAGAGGGACAATTGAAATGTCTTGAATAAGAGTTTAGGGCAACTACATGCATCACAAATCTGAAACCCACTGTAAACAGTTCTATGTTCCCAAACATTTCACTCCCAAAAAACAATGACGACGAAATTCCCAACCATCTCTTACTCCTAAACACCAGAAGAAGTTTCAGAGTTCCCTACTTCCAATTCTACTTCCTCCTACTTCCTCCTCTATTCTAACATAAACGAAAGTCTGTGGCTGCAATCCGGAGGAGAAACATTTTGAAAATCTGAGCGATGCTAAAATAAAGTTAAAAGTCCGTTACGAAGACTATTCTGGGCTACAGCAGACAGTCAAAGTACACTTTACCCAAAAGTGGTAGGATTAAAATATCTCATAGAAACATCGCAGGAATGACAAAATTTTCAATATCCACAAAGAATCTGGTGACTAATTAACTTTCCTTGAAACTGTGGAGCAGAAGGATATATAATGAGTCATTAGATCACCTTTGGGAATTCGATTGAAGATGACGAATGCATGTGCGGAAGTTGTACAATATCAGGTCAGTTACCTTACAGTGGGGAGAAACAGGACACTTTAGTAAGTTTCTTGGTCACAAGAGCCTCTCTGCATTGAGCTCCTTATCGCTCATCATTATCCCACTGAGGTGTTTATCACATTTTGCTGTCCATAACTGTAAGGGCTAGGGCAATATTCAGCTAAGCCCCATATACAAAGAGCAACAAAAACTTGATTAAACAAAAAATACAAAGGTAATGTAAAGTTTTAAAAGAGGTATTTTGTTTAGTTTAAATATAATATGTAGGCATGGTATCATTTTCTCGCAAACTGAAGGGCGAAGTTTGCAAAACATTTCCTGGGTGTAAACCCCATGACCCTAACTTCTGACATTTCCAAAAACAGTGGTGTTGGAAAATGATGTTAAAGAAGGCACTGGTACTTAGCTATGAAATTTAATATGATAATTAATTCTAATGTGTGCAGAATAAAACAGAGCATGTATACGTAACGGAATACTTCAATCTGACGGAAAATGTAAAATTGGCTTAATATCAGAATATAGTATCTTCAAACGACAAAAAACTATGGTCAACACTACTGGAATTTAAAAACTTCAATCTCTGCTTAAAAGGCTTGGAACACTTATAGTAAACATTTTTTATTATATATTATAGCGAACTTAGAATAATAATTACTATCACTTTGAATATTTCCCAACATTTTATCAAATCCAGCCTTAAATGTTTCTTAACCGTTTCTTTAAATCCTTCAAATTTGCAATAATAATAACCGCCCAGAGATTGCGCAACTGCGAGACAAGAAGTAGAATATTCAAGCATTGTGGAGTATATATGTATTTTTGCGGTGTGTTTCAAGTATAATTAAGAAGTTTCTTGCAAACACAATTTTTTCAAGTTTATTTTTGAAGCTCAACCTGTTTGTGTAAGTCAAATTCCTTTCAGACAATTGTCGGATAACAAATCTTTCAGTTCAACATTGTTTTGAGGAAAGAGGGGCCGTTGTTCTTCCAACTTGACGGGAATCTCGTCATTGTTATATAAAGTAGAGACATAATGACCCAAGGACTTTTTGGACCGATTGCACGCAATAGTTCCAATTAGTTGATGCAATCAAACATTTTCAGGAGGTAATAAATTGCTCTTTTGGTACAAAATGCCTATATTTGTTGCACTGGTTTTGCGCATAAATATCTGAAATCATCTTTATTTCGCATTATCATCTTCAAGGGAAGAGAAAAATATCAGATTGGAAAAAAGGGAAAAGAAGTAAAGAGTATAGCTCTTAGGAGTTTGTAATAGATCTCTCTCCGAAACCTTGCTGAAAAATCAACATACGCTACATTCTCGTGAACTGTTAATCATGCTACACTTCAGACTAAATGTTGTTCTATCATAGCTTGTTCTTACGTTAAAGAATGAAGAAGTAGACAAAAAAGATACAATCCAATTACCAATTTACTAATTCGTAATTACGTTAAACTCACTTTTCATAAAAATAAACATTGACTGAACTTCAGTAACTTATAGCTGCCATGAAGGGGATCTTTTGTCGTTTGAAAAAGATCTCTCCCAGCCTCGTTCAGTTTATGAACTATTTGTTGGGCAGATATGTCGGTTTACACTTTCAAGTTCGTAATTGTTCCAGTCTCAAACTGATTTAGATGCCTCGTAAGCATGAACATAAACACGGGCTGTACAAGTGATATGAACAATAACAGATAAAGTCGCCTCTTACTTGCCCTTGCTATCCCATCTGAGGCTGCCTCTGGTAGAATAATCAATCGCAGTGTTCGTGCCTAAAATGAGACACAAAACATACAAAATAAAAACGGAAAAGATTGAAATGAACTGGCATGGCTGAGAAGTCACTGTCAATAAGTGAATTTGGAGTGTTTACCTTTACCTAGCAAAGCTCCCATAGAAAAAGATAAAAATGAAAATCTAAATGGAGCATGCTAAAACTCCGTTCTTCGTGAGCCCTTGAGATTATAGAAGTAATAGAGGACAGATGATAAATAAATAGAGAAAGCTAGAGCCTTTTTATTTCCTGCACAGCATAACAGTAAATTTGTAAAGAGTAATTAATAGCTCAAACACATCTCAAATAAACACAAAGTTAAGTAAAATATATCTGTGCTATCATACCAAGTTGGCACACCTACCAAAAAGAAAGATGTTGTAAAGCTCATCCACGCCAATGTTGCATAATAGCCTGTTGATTTTAATACTAACCCAACAAGAGCTGCCAAGATCATTCTAAAAATCAAAAGGATTAAAGTGACAGAAACCCATGGCCCTTAAGGTGATAGAAACCCATTGATTTTCATTAATGCTATTATTAGCACATGCTGAAAAATCTCTCAAAAAATAGTGCAGTGATAAGCCACATTATTCACATCAAAGATGCGTCTGTCATCAAATATGTTTTGAAGAAGCAATGAATTACAAAAAGATAACTGCAATATGACTCTGGCCTAACAGGCTTTCTATATTATCTAATCAACCTAATCAATAAACAACAATTTCTCATATGAAATTGCTTTAACTAGCAGTATTTGTCAACATCTGAAATAATAAAAATATATAGAAAAATCATCAAGACTATTAAGTTGTGAGTAATTGATTGTGAATTAAGAAAGTCTGTCTGAATGCTTGCCACCCTAAGGGAAAAACTGATCAGTAAAATATAGAAATATCCCCAAAATGGCCCAACAGCATGATTATACTCCTTTATTAGTGACAGTTCTAAGGAAAATAATGAAATCTGACTTACCCAACATATTTGTAGCCACATAATGCTAACATGTCCAAATAACGTACATCTGAGGACATCCCAAATACGTAAAGTGTCATAATTATAACAAGCAATTCAACAAATAGCCAAACAAGTGCAGAGCTGGCTGTCATTCCAAGCTGCTCTGGAGAAAACCTAAAATGCATTAAGGGTCAGAAAATGAAAAAATACTGTGGAAGAAACAGATAAATAGACAGGAAAGCAAATTAAAATGTGATGAAAATAACATGAAAATAAAACCTTAAAAGGGATCAGCACATCTTCTGTATAAAATAACAAATTCTAAAAGGTACTTCTAATTGACTATATATTCACTTGAAGATTTGTCAGGTCTACTTGGTATGAAAGATAAGGTTAGACAAAATAATGATTTAAAAAGATACTAAATAATTCTGTAAGGTAGTCTTTGTCTACTGCTACCTTCAATATAAATTATTCCTATAGATTAGTTCTGTCAACTCAATATGGTTATCTTGACTGTACAAAAATATCAGTTTCAGACAAAACAAAATGAAAAATCACAAAAATTTTACCTGTTCTGTGTTCCTAAAACAAGTCCACAAGTAAGAACATATGTCACAAAGCTCATGACTAAAAAAATAAATAATATCTTTCCTCAATGTTTGCTGGGACTGAAATTTGCTACAACTAAAGAAATGCTCATTCTACCCAGTATAATAAATATGATAACACAAGAGTCAAGAAATAGGCAGAATACAAAAATCTGGGATATCTGTGAGGCATGCCTGTCATCATCATTTAATGGAAAGTTGACTAAGCTGAGCAACCATGGCTCTCCATGCTCTTTTGGCCTGTGCCACCTGATAAAGTTCACAAAAACTCTGAGCTCCATGAAAATCTCAAATGCTATAGCTATACCTGACCTTGGTCTACATCTACTTCTTTTTCCATACACTGTGTCAGTTAGCAAGCCCATACAAATGTGTGGCATAGTAATATAAATATTACTAAGGGATACTGGCTTTTCTCAATTAATAACAAAATATTGTTACTTTGTCAACTGTACCAATATTCTAAACTTGATGCCCATTCAAAGAGCAGATGGTGATTGGATAAAAGTTATCTGGACAAAATGGTGCAATTGCTATCATACCAGGAATATATAAATCAGGTGCATTGATTTCAAATCTTGGAGGAACTGGCTCTGCTTTGTTATATTTAACAGACCAATTCTAAAATAAGACAGAAATTAATGTCAAAAAATATTACTTATTTTCAAATGGAGTTGCCTAGGAACCATAAAAACATGGTACTATCAAGTTTGTAGAGCATGTGCTTATATCTGGCAAACTTCTTCATAATAAATGCAAGCTTTAAAAATATTGGCACTGAAATGGAATGAAGTGAACTAATCTTGTCGAGCAATGCTTCTATGTTACCCTAACTTCTTCATTTACTTCAAACATTATTATCAACCATATATGTGTGAAATTTCTGTATAATCCACAATAATGATAATGGCTATAATTACATATTTATGTATTTAAAAATATAATCATTTAATTTGCTACTAGAGTGTATGAAACTGGGCAGAACCTGATGAGTGAATGGAAAAACCAACAAAACCAACTTCCTTAGAACATAACTTGTGTCAACAGCAAAATAGTACTTCAGTTTTGATACTGACAAGAAATGATCAATCTGCAAAACAAAAAGTGAACATGTTCACTTTATGAATAATGCTATTTATACATCAGTACAGTGCAGGATCAAATTCCTACCCTTTAAAGGTGGTTTTGCCAATCAAACAAAAAGGAGAGAACATTTCAATCTGATTAAATGGTATTTACCATAAGCATTTTTTGAGGAAAATGACATGCTAAATGCCAATAACCATTCTTTGTACTCACATTGCATATTAATTAAATTACCATATCTCCAACTACCATATCTCCAAACAAATAAACTTCTTTAGCATGTCAAAGCTATCATAATTTTAGAACAGACAAGAATCTATAACCTTTTGGTCTACAAACTCTCTCCCTGAGGAAGCCAGTGATGATCCATATTGAAGTGCCATATTGGCCATTGGGTCATTAACAAATTGTGCCCCTGGAAACACTGGTTGCTGTCCCATTTGTCCTTGTCCTTGGCTCATTGCTGGATCTGAGTATTGACTAGTATCATCAAAAAGTTGAGATGATCCTCCACCATACATTGGTTGCTGATAACTAAATTGTGGCTGTTGTTGCTGCTGTGGTGATGGCCTACCTGTTGTATGAGGCATATACTGCAATGCTGTTTTCTAACAATAATCCAATTCTGGCTACATGCCTAAATCAAATTCTCATCTATCAGTCTGGCCATTTATAAACTTCATGAATTGTAGCTATGTCTGTTTCTTTATTCTCATTTACCTAATTTGAGCATGTGCATATCATAGCTTCTTTTGCAATAGCTAAAAGCATGTTATTTATTCCAATGAAAGTATTTGCAAAAAGCTCAACACAACAGTGCTAATACTAACAATCTAATAATAAGTACTACTGCAGTTTTCAAGAATTGTCGCTATTCCATATAAGTTTCAAAATCAAATTAATAAATCATACAAATTACTTGCAGTGCAGAATATAATAGGTATGTCAGCAAATTTATTTTGAAGGAGTAAGAACAACATAGAGAAACAAAGAAACATGTACACAAGAAAAACTTAAATAACATAATCATTGAGGATACTTGAAAATGTGAATCCCTAGATGAACTCCAACAAGCATACCTTTAGTTCACTATTATTCACGAACCCTATAGAATATCATAACTTCACTACTGCTCAAAAGAACAGGGCCATCTTTTCTGCATAGTATGCTAAAAGAATATCCCCACTTTTCAGTCAAGAGTGAAGTTCTCCAGTATCAACAGACTAGTCACATACATATACATAACCATAACCATATATATATATATATATATATATATATATATATATATATATATATATATATATATATATATATATATATATACACACACACACACACACACACACACACACACACACACACACACACACACACACACACACACATATATATATATATATATATATATATATATATATATATATATATATATATATATATATATATATATATATATATATATATATGTATGTGTGTGTGTGTGTGTGTGTGTGTGTAATAACTACTATACCTTTAGCACTTCTTCTTTGAGGAGCAGGGCGACTGCTAGGTTCACCTATATAGAGAACACCTTTTCTTTAATATTTAATGACCATTTCTATATTTCAATTATCTAAGAGGTTTATGTTCAGCTACTAACTTTGTCACCTCAAATTTTGATATATTAATGTTCACTTCTATCAAGCATGAGCTCACAGTTGAAATAGCTTCAGCAACAACTTACACGTCCTAAGGCCCCACTACTCACACACTGCTCAGACATCAAACTAGTTCATGGTAGTACCTTTCCAAAAACCGGAGAACAAGGGACTGTTTGAATCGACATTCTCTCCATATGAGGCCTAAGGGTATTTCAATCGATATCCAGTGTTCCTCTCACCATGAGAATTTCCAACATAATTATTGATCTGAAATAACTGCAAAAAGCATCTAATAAATTTCGGTTCTCTGTAACATTCCTACCTCCATAAAAGTCTTGGGGCGGGTCCATTTTCTTCTTTCTATGTAACTTCCTATGTGAGCGATTTAAGCATTCCTGTACAATTTTCTATTTTATTGTAAATAAGACGATATCGAGACTTCAACGTGTAAATCCATAGCGAGGCTAATACATTGACCTACCACTTGCCTACGCCTGCCCGCCAAACCTGTGCGCAAAAGCTTTTTCGTGCAACCGGAGTGTGTCAGGTCGGTCAAATCTTTCCATTAAATGGGCGAAAGGCACACTAGACTCAATGAAGCTTGCAATAGTCAGAATCTAATACATCTAACTCACTCTACACTACAAAGCAGTTGATAAAGTATGGGACTACGAACTCAGGGGCTGCAAACATTTAGTTTCTGGTCCGCGGGCTGTCCACCCGTAACCTACGCAAAATAAAGCAGAAATGTGCTGACTTCATATCATCTCTTTTTTTGATACCCAACGATCACATCTGCTTTCGATTTTCCCCATTGAATTCAAACAATAATCGGTATAAGGTACTTCTTTGATTACTGGAGATGCTCGAATATAACGACAAAATCCAGATAAAAGTGACACCTTCAAAGAAATGTTACAAACTAAACAAGACAAAAATGTTATCTTCTATTAACACTGATTTCAAAGTTAAAATAACGAAGATGCATTCTTATCAAAATATGCTTATGCAATGCCAATGAAACATGTCCACTCAGAATTTTCGATACGTAAGGTAAAATCGCAGAATTCATTTTTTAATGATAACGAACTTAACCAATGTGAAAAGTTATCATGCAACAAGCTTATCCTTCTGATATTAACTAATTTTTCTTAGATATTTTGAGCATCAAGAGTTATCATGAATTGCACTGTACGAGAAGTGCGTCATGACATTATTGCACGCAAAATAAGCGTGCTCTCAAACAAAGCTTCCTGTAGAACTTTCTTTGAGTCAGTCTAAAATAAAAAGTCGATATTTTTACACGAAGTACACATAATCTAGAGTTTTGAAACGGATTTGTTAAATCTAAGATTAATTAAAACTTCCATGACTGGCATGGAATAGGTGCACTGTTTACGGCACTTGCAAATGTGCAGCCTACAAGATTGTGAATGGTATAATCAATTGTAAAAAGATTAGAATGAATCCCCATGAAACAAAGTCGAAATAGCTAGGCTTTAATGTTGGCTTTATTTGTCAAAGTTTCTAATCAGACGGGTTCTATGAGAACAAAGGATCTGCCAAACCATTTACCATTAAGTGGCTGCCATTCTGAAAGAAGTTCTACGCACATAAATTGAAACACTAAAAAATTATCCTGTGAAATTCTGAGACAATGAATTAACTGCTTCGCAAGAACATCCCAGATATTGTGTTGGACTTACTATCTATTGAAGTTTACAGCTTTCATTAACGCCACTACAACAGCCCATCAAATGGGGTAATATGATTGGACATTCCACATAATCTTGCGTATTAATACAAAGCATCTGTCCCATATGTCTTAAGCCAGAACGATCATACAACTAAGTCGAATATTAAAAGCCATCTATTTCCAGTTTATCTCTACTATATATCCTGCAGCACCATGACAATTAACGAATTTTATCCTATCACAGTAGCGGCCAAAAGCTGCGGCGCCGAACATCGTACAACTTAAAAAGATTAATATCAAAAGAAGAACGGAGAAAAACCTTATTGTGGTATGATCGGTATCTACAAAGTACAAAATATGTCTGAGAACAAATTTACTTCAAAACGTTTCTTCGGGTAAAAGCTGACCATCGTTTGTACAATAATAGCGAAGAGATCACTCCAATATCGCATCTTGAATGTTTCTTTCCGACGTGGTTCATTTCGTGATATTTGCGAGTTCTCTGCGAAATTCTGAAAAAAAAGGAAACACTATGGAAAACAAAGATATATATGCGATTTCAGGGTTTTTGAGGAAGTTAAAAAAATTCCCTGACTTTTCCAGATCAGATCTTTAAAACTTCCCCGACTTTTCTCGCATCTTTCCCCGCAGTGTTTAAAGGACGAAAGAAACAATTTGGTTTATGTACCAACAATAATGGGGCAAAACAGTGTGATTGTCAAGAAATTCCTTGACCAGAACAAATTCCCGGACTGTTCCAGCTTTTCGCTCACCTCAAACTTAATTCCTTGACCTTTCTAGGTTATCCAGACCCATGAGAACCCTGGGTGCTGCACTTGGGAGATTTTCAAAAACACCAAGGTCCCACACAAACATGATGATTATGCCGCAATAGAAATCAGAAAAGGGCATGTACGCCACAATGGCAATAACACAGGCAATACAAACAAGATAAAAGTATGACAAGCTATTGGGAATTTGCAGAGAATTGTTCACAGATCTAAAACAGATTTAAAATAGGCATGAAAAAAGATAAGAATAAACTCAATTGCAATTACCTCTAAGTAATTCCTCTTTAGTAGCCTGTAGTTCACTTTTAAAAGCGTCTAGGAGTTCCTGAAACATACATTACCTATGCATTTAATTGTTCATTTTTGCAATTAAAAGGTGATTTAAATTCCATTCATTGAAAGACAAAATGCTATAAACATAGAGATCCCCTAGGCAACAAGCTTGCTTTTCTTGATTGGTGGCCCTACTAAAACACTTCAAACACAAAAACGAAAATTAATAAGTATATGGACGACAACGGTTCCATCTAATACTAAAACTACGATGGAAATAACAATAATAAAGATGATTCTGCGAATAATAGCCTTATTTATCTTTCTTGAGCACTAGCAATTAATACTAAGTTCTATATGACAAGAATTCCTAAACCGTACTCTGCAAAAGCATAAAATAATTGATCGTACAACACAAAGAAACCATCTCAAACTGCCAGATTCGATAAGCATCTAAGCAAAGTTTTGCCCATACGTAAAATCCAACCTCGATTGCCATTCTAGCCTCAATTTGATTTACAAAAGAATGCAGAAATTCTACAGTCAAAGTAAGAGACAAATCTCCCTAATTCCATTTTCATTTCATTCATTTCATTTCATTTTACATATAGATAGAGGGCTGCTCTCTAAACCCACAAAGCATATATATTAATAATATTAGCATCTGTGAAAAGTCTGTTGGTATTACAGAACTTCAATATAGCATGAAAAAGCGGGAATATTCTTTTAGCATACTGAAAGCTTTTTTCGTCCGACACTCGTCAGAGTATGAAACATCGGATAGCGACCGAAAGGTGAACTGAAATATATAGCCAGATGCGGATACACGTGATATGATGAATAATGCGTCTATTTGGACCTATGGTTGGCCAATTAGCACTTATTCACCATTGTTTACTTGAAGAGTCCAAGTGAAAAATGAACTCTTTTTGTTTACACTAGACTGGGTTTTAAATCTTTATGTAAACTGATTCCAAAACACTTAAATATGGGAACATGTAGTTTTATTCTGTCTGCTAGTCCCTGCATAGTGTCCCCTAATTTCAAAACAATATTTTAACAATGCATAGTATAGCGCAAGACATAAATAAGCAGCATTGACAAAAATAATCAATTCTTACAGCTTTAAATGCTTTCAATTGATCAGAACTGATTGAATCGTCAGTTGATGAGTCATTTCTTCCAATGTGACCTATTCCTACTGTTCTGTGAAATGGAATACATTTTAAATCAAAATCAACGAAACTGATTAACGATAAACAGAAGCTAATACTAAAACAGTCATATTTCTTCTCTGCTCATTGTAGGAGCGTGAGATTCCCCAAAAAATGCAGATTCATACTTGATCCGCACATTCTCGAAAGCTTTAACTCTGTTAATCTGATAAAAGCTGTTACCGTACCATCGGGATTTTCTTTAGCGCCCTTTCCATCGCTTAAAGATTTACCGACAAACTCGGAAGAAGATATGAATGGGCCTATGAACATTTAAGGTAACGTACCAACAACAACAAAGGAGCTTAACTCACTAAGGTGTGCAATAAGAACTGATTAAAGTGTGTATAAAGATGTTTAATAACCGAACGCAAAACTACCAGAATATGAATCTAATAAAGTGAAACGATGAAAAATCTGTCTTAGATTAAGCGTATACTCACTTCCTAGGCTCCGTCGCAGGAGCTGATTTTTTAACAGGTTCGAATTTCTTTGCTGGAGCCGGTGATGACGACACAGCTAGAAATCGATTCGATTAACAGACACATGTACGACAAAAAATTCATTCACACACGTAAGTTACTACAATATAATGCTACATGGACCATACACTCTTTTGACTTAATTCGAACAAAAAGCACTTATCAATTTGAAATGATGTCTCCAATTAGCAAATACTTCCAGGAAGATAAGATGGAGTAGCTAAAAGCACAGTTCGACCTTACTTCAAATACTGGCTGGTCATACCTCCAGCCATTTAAATTCAGTTGCTTTGAAGAAAAGCTCCAGATGGGCTTCTGTTAGCAGGGAAACTGTATTGCGAGCTTTCTTTCTAGACTGCCCGAAGATAATCAGGCCGATGTTCTATGCAAATGGACTAAAGAGCCAGCAAAGACAATCTATGTAATGTATATATAACACAAGGAAACAAAACTTGTTAAAATGGGTAAATGAAAACCTGAAGGTCCATTACTGCTTGCTCCTTGATCTTGCTACAAAAACAAAGGTTTCAATAAAACGCTTAAAGTCTTTAGGTTACAGTTTTTCGAATGGAAATTAAAATATATGCCTAAATCATCATAGGTTTACTCTGCTCTATGTCGCCAATGCCATCTTTCAGTGCAATTTAAGACTAAATCAAACGATAATGTACGCTAAATGGAAGGCTCACGATAGAGGACAAAACCACGTGAGAACACAACTCACCAACGAGCACGTCATCACAATCAAATACAAATTCGATACTTTTCACATGAAATGTACCAGCCTTTTGTAACTATCACATAATTGCAGAATGGCTGTGGTGGGAGACAGGTAAGCAGGAATTTAACTTCGAAAATTATCATCAAATCAAATAAATGCCCATAAAAACATGACAATTAAAGGAAGGGGATTGAACATTACTCACTGATTTGTTGCTCATTTGCTTCCTAACAAAGAAATGCGAGACAAAGTATAGTATGAATGGAGATAGAATAGCAAGAAATAAAACCCGAGACAAACAAGAAACCAATAAAGGCATACCATTCTTAACTACATAGTTTCAATAACACTACCCTAAAACGAGGCTGATAAATAATAAGATTATTTTTTTCAATCGTTAAACACAGTAATGATCATAACGAACTTGCAAACTTATGATGTAGAAGAAACCAACCAAGTCATATAAGACAAAATATGATACTTTGGTGATTACCTCGCATTTAATTTCATTTGCAGTTGTGCCATCATATCCATACCACCACCACCGCCGCCGCCACCACCGCCACTTGGCGCCGCCTTCGGTTGTGAATCACCCTGGCAAAAAATTAAGGACATAAAAATTCGTCATGCTAAACAACAACAACATCCTAAATAACACTTTGGATTCGTTTTATATCAAAAAGATTTATGCAAACAAAAATTCAAACGAACGAGGCTTATCCAGATGGAAATACTTCTCTATTTTCTCTTTATGTAGGCGAACAATTCTCATGCAACGAAAAACCGCCAACAAACAAACAGGGAGAACGAATTTTTCCATCAGTAAAAAACTAGCTGAGCACAATTGCCCCTTCATTTCCATAGGAATTGCAAAACACGGAGGTTAAATTTTGGTAACAAAATATCAAAAATATCAACAAGATATGACAGTAAATATAAAAAAATATATTTCCTAAGTGAATCAATTTACAATCTTCCATTCAATGCTTGTTGGAAATTTAACACACCAATTGCAATCACCACCAATTAGCCGACAGAGTCATTGTCACACTGGCTCACGTTAAGGTAAAAGTTGATAAAGAAAAAAATTTTATTCATAAGAATATGTAAAAAGTTGTCCCACAATCTATGACCTAAATATGAAAGTGGTATTCCTAGAAAATAGGGCTGACAACACTGGTCTAGTCCATTAGCATAAATAAAATAAAAATCCAAAAGCTAATTGAAATACAAGTAAATCATACTTCTGATGCTTTCTTCAATTTGGCGTTCATGATTCCATCCAGAAGACCACCACCACCACTACGACCCGCACTCGCAGATGGGGGAGCTCCAATAGCAGGTGGAGGGGGTGGTGGAGGAGGGCCACCACCTGGTGGGGGTGGTGGTCCACCACCTGGTGGAGGAGGCGGCCCACCCATAGCAGGAGGAGGTCCGGCTGGGGGTGGAGGGGGTGCTGCTGGTGGGGCAGGTGGTCCGGGTGGTGGGGCTGGTGGAGCTGGCGGGGCTGGAGGTGCAGGTGGACCGGCTGGTGGTGGCGGGGCTTGTGGAGCAGGTGGAGGTCCAGGAGGTTGTGGAGGAACAGCTGAAAAACAGGATCAAAACATCAAAGAGGTTAGAATTTAATAGGCAAATTCATGATGAAATAATTAGGGTTTCTTAGCACACAACTCATCTCCTTAAATAAGACACCTGGTCATGTTAATCATTGAAGAAAATGGACAAATGTGGCGAATATGAACAGAATTTATAAAATTAAAATTGAATAAAAAGGAGTAAGAAGACTCACCTGAAGGTTGATATGTAGACCTCTGAAAAGAAAAAGAGAAAAAAATTGAAATATATGAATGAAAAATTGCAAGACTGATAAAAGTATTTATAGTAGACGGTTCACTAGAAGGATGGAAGGCATCAAGGATACTGCTTAAAAGAGATTTCTCAAGGAAGCAACTGCCAATTCAAAATACAAAAGTAATTATGCACTTCGAGTCAATCTCCTTCTATCAGTATCCCTCATCTACACTCCTGGTCTGAAACAAAAACAGAGCACGGTTTGTTCTAAGTAGAATTTACAAATCTAGTTGAAAACTTAAGTTGACTCCCACTCTCCTATTAGCTTGCATCCAAAATATTCAACCAGATACATCGATTTTAATTGCAATTCTAACTAAGCTTCTCCCACTCTAAGAAAAGGTAGCAAGTCCAGGTTAGAATAATAGCTCAATGCACTCGCACTCAGAAACATTGGGATAACTGCTTGTAAATACAACAAAGAAAAGCTTTCACGGCAGTGTCTAAGCAAGTTAGTTTTTACAAGAATGATACTTGCAGAGCTCCAAATCGTGGCCTATATGCCACATGAAATTCTCGCTACAAGAATGGTCATTAACTCAAATATTCAGAGTGCTGCCATAGTCAAGCTCCGTTTCTTATCCTCACAAAATACCATCCGGAGCGAGAAAACTATCATAATGTGCTTTGAAGCCTATATCAGCCCAAACAGAGATTATTACGTGCAAACAGAGCGCAAAAAAAATTTAACCCTGGGTAACATGGACTATTTTGGTTATCAACTAAACGAATTCATTATTACACATCTTCTAGAAATTTGACCATTCATATTCATCCCCAAGTATAAACAGTAATTTCGGCTTAAATTAACAATTTAGCTATTTCGTAATTCTGCTTCATTCTTCATTAGAAAAACTTACATCATCTGAAGTCTGAGCAGATGCAACTTCTGAAACCATATCAAAATTCTCTGACGGCGTATCTTCACTATGCACGAAATCTATACATTCCGTCGAAAAATTGTCACCTTGCACATTACAACCTACATTAATTTCAGCATTTTCCAAGTTGCTGATAGAACCGCTATTAATGCGACCAGCTGCAAATAAATCGTCTGCACCTTCGTTAGGCCCTATTGCATCCACCTTGTGATCATCTTCAGGCGACAAAACACTATCAATTGTACGTACAATCCCAGCAACTACATCTTCTCCAGCCCTCAAATTCTCCATCTTCCTAACATCACCACCACATATCATCTCCACACCGTTTTCCAATGGAGAAGATTCATTGTTAATTTTCTCAGAACCAGCTGTTAAATACTGTGATGAGAAATTAGCTATTTCCTCGCCCATTCTTCAAGCAATTATCGACAGAAATACAAAATGACAAAACATCATCTTTCCCATAAATATTAAAGCATGAAGTTTATTGAATACGTTGAAAGATGTACGGTAAATGTGATCATGTGATCACAAAATAGTAGACATCACTTCTTTGGACGCATTAGAAGCTTACGTAAAATGTGCGACATTTAATTCTAGTTTAATCGCACACTAAAGGCTAAGCAAGGGATTTAAGTATTTACACATATGATTCCGATAGGACCAATCCTTCGTATCTTACAATCATCAGCATTGTGTTGTCTGTTTTCGTGTGTTCCGCATCACTTCATTCAAATTAACCAATGACGTAAAAGTTCGTCAGGATTTTTATCCTCATAAGTGTTACTCTTTCCCTAAGCAATATCCATACTCTTGCATCACAGTTTGCAGGCTATGGTAAAAATAGTAGTGCAGTGCAGAGAGTTTGTACAGAGGGGCCTTTCTAAGTTTGAACGATATAACCAAATCGAATCTTTAACGAGACCACACCTTCCATAGTTTCTAAAAAGTTTCAAAAGCACCTATCTTGTGTAGCAATCGAGTGGATAAAAGATCCACGTAAAAGAAATAGAAAAAGCAAATGGAAAATGGAAAAAGGAATAATGGAAAAGGAAGAATGGAAAAGGAATAATGGAAAAAGCGTTCATATACTAACATTACCCAGAATATGAGAAGAGACACAGCCTCTCTCTGAAAAGTAGAAGAGAGATTCAGTCCAGGCTCCTTCTTCCACAGACTTTTCGTCACAAGAAATTGTCTATTTATTAAAGTCTTGTTTATCTGGAATGTCTGGCTACATTAATAATATTGGCTAAGCTAGGATGACATCATTTATCGTCGTCCTCGTCCTGCAATTCCAAAGATTGTAAACCGTTCCAACATTCGTCTTCTTCATTCTAATGAAGTTCAAAGTTCGCCAACAAGTTCATTTCGCCTTGAAGACTGTATGTAACCATGTTGGTATGTACGTATAAATATCATCACGAAGAAGCTTTAATCTATTTCAAAGAGTCAGGGGCCGACTGGCATACTCTATTCAACACCAAGGTTTTACGATTAAGACACTGGTCGTCTAAAGGGGAAAACGATGCTCAATGCACTTCATAAATCTATTGCTCGTTTTGTCAGGGTATTTCCAATCACTAGCTTTAAACAAATGAGAACAGTTCATAAGCCCTGTTGTCTCCGAATTGATAGGAAACACTAAACCATCCAAAAGGAAAAGGTGAGAGCGCTATGAAGTACACAATTTTACTTTCAAACGACAAGTTGAATCTACATAACTAGAAATATCTAATCCGACCACAAAATCTCCAAAAAAGTAATCATCTGGTCTAGTTACCTCGTCAAGAATGAAGCTTAAAGCAAAAACCATATCATAATCAAAATTCCCCCCTCAATATATATACATATGTATATATGTATATATATATTTACATATCTATATATACGTACATACACATACTCAATTATTTAGCATAACTGTAAAAACAAAATGAAATTAACCTCGTCTCCCTCTATCATCTCATACAGAAGAATGCTTTAACCTCTACAGCACATCGAATCTCACGTACCACTCTGATGTCTAAAATTTCTCGATCTGAAAGGCCTACTTTGTTACAAATACGTCACACCTGTACCATAGAGTTCCTGTCATATCCCAGATACCGCAAAAAAATTCGGACTATTGTTCCATAGCCCTTCTTCCACCACTTGGCATCCTTTATGAGAATAATTGGTTTGTGGCTGCGGATTACGCTCACCAACCTTCCGGAGGAGACAAGACCTCTACCAATGAAATACATTGATGTGCTCCTCAATCCTGAATTATGAACCCACCCTTGAAGGTATGAATGCCTAATTATTATTCATTGCTAGACTCCAATAATACAGCTCTAGACAGACAGCACCTTGCGGATAGCCGACCAAAAGTAACAATGAAATGAAATTCCCTTCGAAATCCCTTGAAGCATCTTTCAGAGATATTGCCATTGATTGCAGAGTGCAGAGCTTCATCACCATCATCACAATCATCATCATCATTATCATCCATCACCATCATCACCAATCACTATTATCATTATCATCACCATCATCATCGTCATCATCATCATTATCATCATCCATCACCATCATCACCAATCACCATCATCACCAATCACAATCATCATTATCATCATCATCACTATCAAATCACAAACCAGTGCATATAAAGTACATACACCTTTCGGATGTTCTAGCCAGTCAGTACAGCGCAATATACGATCAAGGACAATACTGTGGACAATGCCTGACAGGATGTTAGAGTGGGATACGCTGAATATAAAGAGTGACATCGACGTGAGTAAGAAGACGGAAGTGACAATAATGAACCATGGTAGATGATGATGCCAAAAATGAAAAGAATCATGTGTACAAAAAAGACAATGAAGATGGTATGATGATGGTGGGGAAGATAGTGATGATGTTGAAGATGATATTTATAGAGATAATGATGGTGATGGCGGCTAGCCCATGGTTGGAGACCTCCTCGTGGTGGTGAGCAGGCACAGAGGCACTGCCCTCAAATCGATAGCGAGTTATTTCTCAGAGACTTAGGATTGGCACAGATGCTGATAACCTGTGACAGACTGTCCAACCAAGCCTCTTCAGTGAAAGTCAGGCTCAGCAGCTCAGGTTGCAGTTCTGCTGAGTAAATGTTGGGGTAACAGAGTGGACTGAAAGTAGCAAACTCAGTCATGTCTTTTAAACAATTTGCAGGCGGTCACTGATCTCAGGGTCATTCCCCAGCTCCGCAAGGGGCGTAGTAACGGGGCAAAGACGAAGAAGATGGTGATAGTGATGATAATCAAGATAATGGTGATGATGGAGACGAAGATCGGGAAGGTGATAATAGTGGTTATGATAGTGATCATGATCGTAACGATAGTGATGATTATGGTGATGATGACAATGATGACAACAATCGTCATTACGCTGACAAATAATGATGATTGTTACGGCTATGGTAGGTTGAATGATGACAACAGCAACAGCAACAGAAACAACACTGATTGCGATAATAACGACAAAAACATGCTATGTATAATTAAAGTAAATTCTTCGAGTTTGTGACGGTAGAAAACAAGCTTACCAACTAGACATTGGCTGATCCAATTCTTTTTAACAATTAATGGCCAGACGTCCATCTTTTTATTTAAATTTTAATATGTACCCGAGTCTCTTTACGACTATTTAGGTGTTAAGGGAGACATGTCATTAAGCGTTTGCTACTCAATTGAAAATGATGTTTACTTCAAAAACATGGAGAATTAACTGTTCACAATAAAAACCTAGATATGATGATATGACACATATTTATAATATTAAATATAAAAATACTAAGATACTCTTAGATTTTGAAGACATTCATGCAAATACAAATCGAGACTTACCGGTGTGTCTGATGGACGGCGTCCACTGAATGGGTCGTCAGTGAATTGTCGATAATTTGGCTGTGCCACGGGTCCATTCCTGTTTGGTACTGGCATAGGCGCATCTTCTATTGGAAAGAAACTTCTCTTTTAAAATGTATAAAACTTTATGCTTAAACAATTTAACATATCAATATCGAATATAATTCATTTAAAATGTAGTAATGAACAAGGGAATATAACAGACTCCTTCTTCCTTCGGCATAATGTTATATTAAGCTTCATTTTCCAACATAGGAAATGTTTTCTTATTCCTTCTTGAACGTACTGCCGAGTCAAAGCAATGGCCGCAAAAGAGACAACATTAATCTACGATTTTCCACGTGCGTGAATGATGTAGTTTTCAAGATGAAATGCTACCATGGATAAACTGAAGCATGCGATGAACATACGAGTAAACGCAATTTAATAATATAAGCAAATAGGCTGAAAAGGCATTTGAAACGGGACAGCTAGCGAGTGATTATAATTCAATACACTGACAGGAAGATCTTTCTAATGGGGTAGTAGGAATGAAAAGGAGGGAATTAAGGGGAATATGGGGAATTCGTCAAAAAGTGGCTATGAACTACTATTAGTAAAATGTGATGACAGTAAACAGCTAAATCAAGTTTTCCTTGAAAAAGCTACAAGAAAGTGTCTAATGACCTCATCGGTGTGAGCGACAAAGAGCCAGTACAATAGGCACCCTTTCAAAATAAGTTTTTGATCGCAGCCACGGGAAAATTGGACCCCTCGGTAGGTACAAAACTTCTCCTCCACAAAATAGCTGTTTACGTAAGTAGTAAAAATCTACGGTGTCACTCTACTAATGCATAACTGGGGTTCCATATAGAGCATCCAGAAGGGTGTCCCATTCTGATAAAACAGGCAAGATGAGTGGAGAAACTATATCAGGCAAATTAGCATTAAAATACAGTCTGAAAAAAAGTTACTTTCTATCACTAGTTAAAGAAGAAGTGTTAACATGTACAAACTACTGCAATTAAGTATGGATCAAAATGTAAGGAGAAGCTAAGGATATAAGTGCAAATAATGAATTAAATGGAAATCTTATATGAAATAAATAATTCATCATAATGACTGTGATTAGATCAAAGCTGTATAAGGCAATTTTGCAGGAGGGAAAGCCTAAAATAATCTTGCCTATGAATTTTGCATTACGATTCTATTGAAATTATGGGACTTAATCTCTGTCTGGTCAGCTTGTTCTACCTCTCAATTAAAATTCCCTCAAGCTAAACATTCATAAACCCAAAGAGCATTAATCAGAGATTCATTTCACATCACACACAAATATTTCCCTTCAAAATAAGGAGCACAGTTGGTTATTGAAAAAGCTGGCTGGTTAATCTTTAGCTTTATGAAGTAAACCTACTATTAAAATTTGTGTCCACAAGGATATAAATTTTGCCCAGTGGTTAAAATGGCATGATTGTATGTAATATGTTCGAAACTTTCCATTGACAATATATAATCAGGAAAGATGGACTTATACTTTCAAATTTATTCAGCAAATTATGTTTATCAATTTATCATAGATGATGCAGTACAATCAAAAATTTTAAATGCCAAAACATACCAGTACAACTACGTTCTAATACTTCAAAAGATTCCACATCACAAAGAAACTCGTGGAAACAACATTTGTGTTTTGCTTCCAAAACTTCATACCGATGCTGGCCACAATTTCTTCCTTTTACAGGGGGTTAAGGTTATTTAACAAACTACTGGATGCATTAAAAAAAGTGATACACAAGAGACAGTGTGATAAATTTGATTGAGATATTTAAATTTTATATGCTATATTTCAAGCTTATAATTAGATACATTCCATTCATTAGTTTTTAAGTTTTGACAGGATTTTGATTAATAACAGCGTCTGTAAGCTGGGCAAGCAATAATGTACAAATATGGATAATTATTATTATTCTAAGTAAAAATATGTAATAGTAGAAAACTAGATAGAAAATAGGACTGAACACATTCAGAAGGCTAAAAAATTAAGATATGGATCCTTCCCACCTGTGTTAACTCCGGGCTCTAAAAGCACTTAACTTTGTGAAGTTGTTTACATCACTTATGAATTAGAAATTAAATGAGGCTCAACAATTATTCACAAGAGGTTTACATTTATATTCATTACAAGGTGTTTACATCATGAAAAGTTTCAAAACCATCAATATAACAAATACTAACTTGATGACAGCAATTATTGGAACTCAATAATATCACCATACAGTTATGAAATCAAAAGTCACAATTAAACTGCTTATATCTTAATTTGATTTAAGATATGAAATAAGTAGAACATTGTAGCATATGGGAAATGTTTTGCTTTTAGATTAACCTACCTACAATTAAATAAAGTACAAAACAATTCAAAATGCTTTAATGTAATGTTTTAACAAATAAAAAATGCGTTCTTTATTCATTGGATAGTTTAGAAGTAAATCACATGACAGCTAAAATTATTACCCTTGTGTTCAACAGTCTGGTTGACACCAAAATGGGATTCTAAAATGAGAGATCAAGCCTAATCAAATCATGCTAGCTTTGCTCACAGATACACAAATACCAGAAAAGTTATCTGCAATCAATTTGAACCCATAAAATGTTACAGTTTCTTTCTTTTGATAATTTGAAAATATTGAGAAGGAAATGTAAATAATCTTATAGATAATGACAAGAATTGTCCTACAGATAATTATCCACTAAAACTAGATGGAAATGTGCACAATACTATTTTTATAAACATACATAAGTGTGCAAATGAAACTGCAAAATATGTAGCCTATTCAATTTACTACAAAAGAAAGTAAAGATATAACAATCAGAAACAATATATAAAAATATTTGGAATACTAAATTTCAAAAGTCAAGGCATACCTGGGGGGAGATTCATAAACTTAATAGCATTTTCAACAGTATCTGAGAATTTGCTAGCATCATGAGGACTTTTGAAATTCAAGCCAAACACCTGTCTTTGATCCCTCCATTGATGGAAACTTGGAGTGGCCTTGTTGTACTTTAGATTTTTAACAATGGCACAGTTGAGAACAACCTATAAAAGGAAACAAGTGATAAGATAGCCCATCTACTGGAAAGGAAGTTTAACAGCTCTACTAACAATAATACTGTACACATAGTAAAATACCTGGATACTATTAATATAGAACATGGCTTTTGATAAAGAAATAAAACAGTTCACCATACAGACATACTTAAAATGGAGAAAATTTTAATGACCAATTTCAAACAAACCACTGCTGTTGACAGGGACATATCAACTGGGGGTGTGTGGGGGGGTATCACACCTCAATTATTCTGAGTGTGGGAAGACTCAGGTAGAATTAGGTCATTAGGTCATCAAGATCAGGCACTTTCTAAAGAATTGAAGGTTACACTCCCCAACTAAAAGGTTCTCATGTCCCTGGCTGCTGATGTGGATCACATTTTCCAGAGAGAGCATACCTAACAATGCTACCTCAAGTCTGTTTGGCTTTATCAGTGGCAATAAACAAAAAATAAATGAATAAACAAATGAATAAATATATGTATATAACTATATTAAAAAAATTTATATATGCCAAATATCCAAATCAATCAACTGATGGTAGTTTCAAGAACATAGGACAGCAGATAAAGAAATAATAAGGAAACTCATAGAATAGTCTAAGAAATGGCAACCTGATATGAAAACATAAAAAGAAAAGTAAACAAGAAAGATTCAAAGCAAACCTCATTACTGTCAGCTTTTCTACCAACTATTCTATAATTGTTGTTCATATGATTATGGTAAACATCCACTTGAGAAATCCCTTGTGAGCCACCAGCATGCTCCCATTTCTTAATGTCATTATTATAGACCATAACAGAGGCCCTTGCCTGGCATATGGATTCCTCACTGTAAAAAGACACAATGTTTAATAAACTGCAAAACAAAGTAGTAATGTAGAAAATACAGAAAATGAAGAAATGCATGCATTGACATATAAACATAAGTAAAGTATGCAGAAACTATCTGCATAAATTTACATATCAATCAAACAGAGTGACAACCAAACATTGAGCTAAGACAGAAAACAAGTAAGGTGGAGGAAATCAATATAAGTATATCCTTCTTCATCAAACAACAGGATATAAATATTTAACATGGCGTCAACAAATCCAATACAAGAAAGAAGTCCAAAACACATATATTTATCACATAAAAAAGCAACTAATCTGAAATTGCCTACTATGTCCTAAAACTGGAAATTGAATAGCTGTAAAAATAGGTATAGGAGGACTTCAAGTTAAGGGGAGGTTGCAGACTGTCTGTTTCAATTAATAAGATAAGCAGCAGGCCTATTGTTGGAGGGGGCTTGGGAGCATCAAACCCCCTGGAAAAACACTAAAAAAATTGCCCTTTTGTCAGCAAAACCTCCTTTTTGTTGCCAAACCCTACGATTTTTCACTAAATAGTGTAGCTTGTTGGCACATACTGCAACAATAACAGATATACCCAACAGGTGTCTAGCATGTTGTCAGCAATAACAGAAGTGTACTGAAGAATATTGGCTACACTATGAGAAACTATGCCTAGTTCTTCAATGCCATGCCCGTTTAGTCTGCAAATCCTGTCACTCCTCCCCCCCCCCCACCCCCCAGAGGTATCATCTTCTTGGTGGCCTTGATGAACAGTCAAGATGGATGTTTCCTAAGCAGATTGTTGCCTAGTCACATTCAGTTGCTGTTGATAATCAGAAGGACTGGATAAAATGAAACAGATTTCTGACCAAGTGGAAGGGCTGCAGCCCCCCATCTTCTACACCTTTGGTTACATCTTAGCTTCGATCAAATGCTCAAGTCAGAGTCATTAAAGTAAATAGTACTGCAAAGACATGTCCATTTCCAGTGAAGTTTCACTGTACAACAAAGAGTAGCAAATATACTAGTGAATTCATTTCCTTTGCAACTCCTTCCTAGCTATATAACATTGCTTATTCCAAATGTAGCATGAAAAACCTACATATAGGTCAATGTACAGTACATATTAGATAGATGGAAACTATACCAGGAAGAAGGTCAATGATGCAGTTCATAGAAAAATTTCAAGAACATAGCCCAAACGGAAATGATCATAGCACAAAAAATAAAGAAGAAATGCAGAAGTATGAGGTTGAGAGATAAGAACATATAAATAACTTAATTATAGAATGCTTTCATACTGCTATTGTTGTAAATGAAAAGGGTTGTGTATACAAGAGTGCTGCATTGATATAGATAAGAAGTAAATCTTGGCGACGCATCCAATCTCTATACAAAATTCACAAGCAAATGATTTCTCTGCTAACATGTAAGCCTGGTAAATGCATAATGTGCATGACTGCCTGGAAACAATAACGTGTCAATAATAGATGGATTTTTTCATTGCTTTCCAATGGCCCTTCCTCTAATGTGTATTCAACGCAACGTTTTAGAGTTATGACACTCCCTTGACAAACCAGATAAGACGAATGGTGTCTGCAACTACGTCTTACAAATTACAACAAGTTAGAAACGCCATCCTCACGAGAATAAGTTCTTTACATAGAATCTTATTGCGAGCCACATTGTTAAAATGAAAAAGGCAACTATTCTGCGTCAACTATCGAATCATAGCTAGCGATTGTTGGAAATACTCTCTACCCTTCAAACGCTACGTAAAATCGAAAGGAAACTTCGGTATTACCAGCTATAACAAACCTATTGATAAGTGATCTAAACACCGATCTATCACCGTAAACAAAAAAAAGTCCTTCAGTACGACCTCCGAAAAGGGAACAGCTTTAAAGTTCTGTGCAAACTGTTTATAGTATTTCTTTGTTGTATGAGGAAGACGCGAGACAGTAATTCGGACTCCTGCATGTCATTTCCGCATGTCAAAACTTGGTATTTCACTCAAAGGAAAACAGTCATGTAATATCTTATAGAAATAAACATCGAAATATCTCACCTCATTATTTATATCTCAGATAATAACCTCCTTTGTTGTTTGGCAGAAGAGATGTCAGATAGATTTATATTCTGGATTTCAAACACTTCTCTTGAATTTCTGTAGCACTTATTTTTAACAACAACGAACAATTGCATACAATAAAAAAAACTTCCAACTATTCACTCAGCAACAGCAAGCGCTATCTCAATGACCGCTGGCTCAAACTCCTTTTTTGTCTTCTATCTATTTCAAACGAACTTCCAAGATCTATACACTCACTCAGCTAGAATCATCTATTATCTTGAGTCGTCGCTTGTGGCCTAGCCGATCAATATCTTCCTTCCAAACGATATGCAAATTTTTTTACGTATTGTGTATTAGTCGCCAAGGTGTCATATATCTCTGTGAAGCACCATAAGAAGAGCAATTTATTTTATTTATTATTCTCTATTGCATGCAACAGCTTCATCCGCAACGTCACTAACTCCGACGCCCATCACCGAGTGATCACGCCGTAGTCGATCAAGCGATTCACCTGCTTCCGTGAAACTAAATGAAGGAGCCTGGGTACTAAATTACTCGACGCCAATCCATGACGTAATCAAGATCATGTCTAATCAGTGATTGATCATACACGAATCTGTATAGAGAAACCGGAAAAGAGCATAAGTTTGGAGAATGACATACTTTCACAAAAGCAGTGCTTCCATGCACTCTACGAATAAGCAATCTCCCCAACTTCCTAATACGAGGACAAAAAAGAATGGATACGAGTCTTTTCGTTTATGGGAAGCACAATTTGGAATCAACTTCCCTATGAATATAAAAGCTGCAACAAATGATAATTCAAAAAGAAAATCAGAAGTTGGAAGGGCTTTGGATGTAACTGCCGCAGTTATATTTAGTTAACTTTAGTAAATGTTCACTTTAGTTAACTCTAGATATTGAAAGTAAAGTAGAGTTGGCCTTTATTCACTTCAGTTATTTTTCTACCCAACTTTAAATAAATTGCATTATTATTTGTGTTTTCATTATTATTACTAATTTGTGCCCTGTGCCCCTGATCACAACACCTACGATTTCGGCAAATCGTGTCCGCGATCTTGCTTTGTCTTCCGGGATTTTCACCAATGCAGTGCCAACTGCTATGATATGACTCCCAAACCAGTCTCTCTTTATCAAATTAATCGACAGAAAAACTTCATCCAAGAAGCATTAGAGATGTCAGTAAGTAACAAATGACAAACACAAATTTTAGCAGATAGAATGAATTTTTCAAGAAACGATAAATAAACATGCAAAAAGGGGACAACTACCAGATAACACGAGAAAACAACAAACAGTTTAATAATCATATCTGCTCGCAAAAGTTCAGTAAAAAACTATAGCACCGAAAAGCTCCAGTTTTGCAAAAATATTCTTATTAGCTTTTTAAAGTTCAATCCTTCAGACAGTTATAAAATAACTTGAATTAATTTGTGTAGAGCTTTTAAATCCTTTTGTGGTTCTAAAATGAGCCGATATGCGAGAGCAAATGCACTTTATGTCATATGATTAGAGGGAACACTTAAGCAAAATGATAAGCCTCATGAATCGTGTTGGTCATTTGAGAATGTGATTAACATCTCCTAGGGCATGACATACAGACCTTGAGTTTCGATAGAGCTAATACAAATTTGCTAACAAATTGCACAGGATAAAGAATATGAGGCGAGCATTCAACACTAAAACGCCGAAAAGGAAATGACTGGCTTGAGACAAGCACTTTCATAGTCCTCCAAGCGGTGATTGTATCTCCAAAACAATACGGAACAATTTATTGCGACCAAGACTTTGAGGAATTTCAAAACTCCTCTTCTCGTGGGATATCTATTTCACTAACTTCATTAATACCGCAAAGAACTTTGAAATAATTCGAGCATTTAAAATAGTCTAAATACCAACATGAAAGCACATACGAACATTAGGTTCGTACACAGCTGCTCCTGCTGTTCTGCCTGTGAAAACGCAAATTATATTTGGTGATAGATAAAATAGTCATCATCATAACAACGAAATGGTAATTTAAAAAGCAAGTATGACTAACTGTTTTCAAAATAATTGTCCTGTTTTGTACGAAACCACCTGAGATGTCGTGTACCATGCGATAGGCCTACTAATTCAGGATGATTGACGTTCAATGACTATGATAGCAGATGATCATGATGATTATCATAATGAACCAAATGATGATTGTAGTGATTCATGGAAAATTTCACATAATTTCTCTATTAAGCCCATCTTAACTAGCCCCCTGTCCAATGAGCCTCCTTTGCTAAAGGAAAAATTCATTAAGCCCCTCTCTGTTTAGCCCTCGAAAAAATCTCCTCACAAATTTGAATAATACCAAAAACAAGTTATGTTCATAACGAGCATAAACGTTGTGGTGTTGTTGATGTTCATTAGTACGCCAACAAACCAAATCAAAATCAATCTCAAACGTCTATGTGCTGCAAAACAGAAATGGCAATAACTGATAAAGATGACAATGTTGTTGGTGAAGATTCCTGAAATATACATACTATATCACCATAGAGAATCTGTTCGTATTTCACGACTTTACTAAGCCCCGTCTCAATTAGGCCCTAACTCTAAAGTGCTTTGAAAACAATATACCACCGGGGGGCTAGAGAATTTACAGTATTTCAAAAAAAGTACTGAGGACTTTTACTTTTCATTCAAAAACCTTCCTCACTACAATAAGCTTGAAGAGTCTGGACTAATGGTCATATCATCACAATCATTACTATCATCAGCATCAGCATCGGAATCATCACAATCATCATCATCATCGGCTTCATAATCATTAGCTCAAATGCTTGAACGCAAATGCTCCTGAAGGAGGCAATCAGTTATTCATCTCTACGCATAATGAAGTAGAGGCTATACCATCTGGGCTATACTCTGTTGAGTTTAGTGGCAAATAGGACACGCAAAGATTGGTCGAATGATGTGCACACAGCCAGGCCCTCCTGTAAAATATAACGTTGATTTCAGAGAGTTTTCTAAAACCAAAATTACCCCCTGCTGTGCAATAAGATATCTATCCAATTCATTATATCAAACAATAGATTAACAAGTCAACTAAAAAGATTCGCGGATTCTTGTCTTGCATTCCTAGACTCAAGTACAGTAAGACATAGTCACATGTAGCAATCTTACTATCAATATATTACTTGCAAAATGAAGATATCTCTCGACAAAATTGTTTCGTTCATCCAAGATGGCTAACACCTCAAATCTTGTAGGACATAATACTCAAATACTTCAATTTTACTTCAGGGGTTGTGCCATTCGGAAATAAAAGGCGAATATGAAACATAGCAAAAGATTGCTCGGATTCTTGCACGGGGAAGTTAATCACAGCCCATAAATGAGAAGCTTAAAGAAAACCAAGGCTTGCAAATGAAGTCAAAGTGTGAACATCTAAAAGGAGGAAAATCCAAATAATAGAAAAGGCGCTCTTTAAAATGAATTCAATAGTCGCGGGCGTCATTTATCGTCAGAAGTAAGATTAATCTAACAAAGAAGATAGCTAATCTAAAGCTGCAATCTCTTGCATCATTCCGATCCGCTTTAATCCTCTCTTTTTTCGATACTCTAGAAACAAATCTAGCGCCTCTTTGTCGATGTATCAGGAAAATCAACCATTGGAGAATAAAATGGAAATATTTCTCATTGAAATTTGATCCTTCCTGGGCTCAAGCTGAGGAGGTCAGAAAGAAGACTAGAGAACATAAGAACAAGCCTGTTATGGTAAAGGGCGTATACATGCCACATTTGCTATCAATTAACAACACGAGTTAGCGGAACGAAAGGGTGATCTTGTTATTTCTACTTGATCAGGGGGTGATTTGAAACAAAAGGCATGTAGAAAAACTACATGAAAATAAGAAGGAAGGATAGTAAAACGACAAACACTTGACACTTTTCAACAAAACCAATCAAACCACTAAAGTCCTTTCAAAATCAACTATAAAGGGACGTAAATGGATTAAAACGGCACTTTCACCATGTTCATGCATAAAAACTGTCTACAGTCTACTCTCGATAAATGGAACGGGACCGAAAAAGATCGTTCCACTTATCGAATGTTCCACTTATCCGAATTTTGTCGATAAGTGGAACCTCCATGAAACCGAAAAAATGTTCCACTTATCGAACTTCTCCCTTATCTGATTTCTCTGGAGAACGGCCCATATACGAATAATGAAAAACAGGGGGAAAGGAACATAAGAAAAGGCTTTATAAGTGTTTATGTTCCATATGATGATTATTTTTAAAGCAATGTAGCTGTGCAAAATAATCTTTTATACACGCCTGTTTTAGAGCTTGTGAAAGTTCCCATTCAAATAATATGGAAATTTCCATGGTACAGCGTTGAACTTTAGCTGACATTATAAAAAAAACTAAAGTTCAACAGGGTTTCAATGACACTTCTTAATTATGCTGATGTAGGCTTTTCCAGATATTTATCTGCAATTGTATCATCGCCGTCCTCTTCATCATCCTCTACTTCGATTGGCTCCTCTACGTCACGTGCCATTGCAAGGATTGACTCTTTTTCTCTTTTTAGAATCATTGTTTCCTTCAACTGCTTCAAATATTTCAGCTTTCTTTTTTACCCAGTGTGAAACTGTGCTTTTAGCAACACCATATTCCTTTGCTGTAGCTATACAGCTTGGCCTGCATCAATTTCTTTTAAAGCCTTGTACTTGTTGACTATAATTAAACAGGCAAGCCTTCGTTTCGAAGACTGCACAACTGCCATTTTATAGCAATCGAATGTTCGCAAGAATATTCGAATAAAGAATGTATTGATTAAAGTAATTTGAACTTGACTTTGAGATGACTTTTTTGGAAAAGTTCCACTTATAATTATTCCAATAATTATTGCTCATGGGACCAAAAAATGGTTCCACTTATCGAAAGTTCCACTTATCGAGGGTTCCATTTATCCGAATAAAATAAGAGAGGTTTGTTAATGCAAATCCACGGAACAGGAGAAATTGGTACCATTAAACGAAAGTTCCACTTATCCGGGGTTCCACTTATCGAGAGCAGACTGTAGTCGTAAGGATAATATCACGTATCCTGTATGTAACAATTTAGCAAGTCAGTAACCCAACACAATGTGTGAACAAACAGATGCAACTTAACGACAGTTCAGCTGGTACTTCCCAAACAAAGCATCAAAGATGATATTGTGAAGGAAAACCCAAAATGATGACGTATCAGGATTTTACAGAGGAATTGCAGCTAATAATAATGCAGCCTAAAATAGTGCAAGGAGATGTCCGAAATGAGGAGCTTCCTCTAGTCTAAAATTTTTAAAGAATTATTACAGATACAAAGGGAAGTAAAGTATAAATGTAATCTTGTGATGGTATAAGTATAAACAGATATGCTGCCATGAGGGTAACCATGCGATTACCTGAAAAAGGATTCTCTCCAAAACACTTAAGTAAAAACATGTGTTACCTTATCTGGACTCCAATCAAATGAATGGATTGGCTGATTTGAGAGGGAAGCATTTTGTAACATTGTAATGGATCCAATAACACCAATGTCTAAACCATCAGAATCTTGTTTGGATCTTTTAGCAGGATATGAACTACAAAAGATGTGGCAGCATTAATTCTGGTAAAAGATGGGTAATGCACAAAAGGCAGGATATTGACAAAGCAAGAGATCTTCTCTCCATCTCAGACTAGTACTCCAACTAAATGAACTTACTACTTCCACAAGTTCAGAGTTCCATTTCCACCAGCAGTCATAAAAATATCTCGGTTTTGGGGCATGTGCTTAACAGTCCATATTGTGGATTTGTGTGCCTAAAATGTTAGGAGAAAAACAGAAATCAAAGTAACCTGTCAACCCAATGCTTGATGATTTATCATATCAGGGTCTTGTGATCACAGGGACACAGGGTAGATAATTATTAACCTACTCCTCATGGTATCATTTCTGTATTGCATTTGTCAATGATTATGAATATAGATAAAAAAACCAGGTTCTAAATCACTAGAATAAATAAGAAAGCAAATATGCCAGAAAGGAGGATATTGAATACCCGGGTAATGTGACTAATCTGACTACACATTCAGTACCCCTGATGGTACTTATTAAGAATCATTGACCATGATTATTGTTGATACTAATTTGCAAAAAAATACATAAATAGCAAAATCAATTAAATCTGTAAGGAACATACTTTTTCAACTAATGAGGCATATCCTTTTGAAGTATGAAATGTTCTAAGATCAAACACATGAAATTTTGATTCCAGTGTTGTTGCAACTAATTTATTCATCATGATATCTTTCCTATCAAATTCCACAGCACAAATCTATGAAACAAAAACAACTAAACATTCAAGCCATTGCACAAATAAATGTAATAACAAAATGCAACAGAAGAATCTTAGTAATGCCAACAGTTTCAAAAATAACAATGAAAAGTTTGAACTTGAACATATGAGCCAATCTGAGACATTTTATAAACAAAAATACTGCAGCAATGAAAAAAATTATTATGAGTAGTAATGTTTGTTATTTCTGAATATGGTCTGCATAGACTGCTAAATCAAATATGCTGATTGAATCACATATGACAATTCCATGGTAACCAAATTCAAAAATATAGTCTATCAACATACTCCATTTTTCAAGTTAGTTTCCCATTTCACAGACATGGTACGCAAATCAAATAACTTCAAGTCACCATTGTCATAACCAGCACAAACATATCTCTCTGCCTGACTATAGGAATGGCCTAAAAAGCAAATAAAACACTATTTGACTATGCCAAATGAAAACCAAAATGCCAAACTTTAACAACAATTAAGTAAGATGAAGCTGTCAAGAAAATGTCAGAAGGAGCAGACCATGGTGAAATAGAAAAGGAAATGACAAGTAATGCTAGTTAATTATTTGCAAAGAGCATGCTCGATAAAGACAATACGCAAAGATTAATCTAGAAACTGTATTTCAATATTTCACATTGTTGCTAGGTCAGAAATTATGGAAGTATTTTCAAACATTTATGAACTACAGCAAGTGACAAAATTTTCAGTGTGTAGCTAATAAAAAATAAATGAATAAGCAACTCTCTCTAAAAACATGCTAAAAGAATATCCAAATCTATTTATCATAGCACCTAGCATACAAACTGAGTTACTATAAAAGCTGAAAATATGAACCAAAAATCAAGGCTAAATCTGACTATCTACTAAATTTCTTTTGTGATATATAAAGTTTTTCAAACATTTAAAGCCTTAAAGCCAGGACAACAATAAAAAGTGAAATCATGCATTTCTTAAACTTTCAATCTGACATATTCCATAACAGGACACAGTCCAGTCACAAATTTGGCTATGACAAATTTGGTTATGACATTCCATGATTAATACATTTCATCTTATACTTGAGTCATCGTCAGGTGGAAAGGGAAGTGTGACAAAGGTATATATAAGGGTAGGTAAAAAATGGGGATCAAGCAAATCATGTCATAAGGGATGTACAAGGGAGCAAATACAAAGAATCAGGATGCAAGAAAAACACAGTAGGAAAATGCATTTTGGTAACAGTAGATAAACAAGTAGAAGGACAGCAAGCAATAAGTGAAAAAGCAAGATTAGAACAGCACCATAGAAATAGAGGATTGTTGTTGGGAATAGACACTGAGTCTATCCCTTTGAATGAGGAGGCTCTGATGTATGAGTAGATTGTATGAATTTAAAGTCTTTATTAAATTTGTGAAATCTTGCATAATATTTTAAAACACTTTCAAAAGCTCTTATGACAAAATTTAAAAAACTAAAAAATAATTTCATTTGAAAACAGCATACCAAATGCAACTGACCAACAATCCCTTTTCTGTTCACCTACTGCTGGCTCCATATTTGCAACAGGAATGTCCTTCTGACGTGGGTCCCATACTTTCACACTTCCTGAAATAGATTTAATCGCATTAAATATGACAATAAAGCTTCTCAGCAATGGTAATCTTATGACCAGAGGGTCCTCTAATTGATTAAGGCTGCATACAGAAGCTGATAGAAATGCTATTCTCATAACAGATAATGGCTTAGTTATTTTATCATATAATTTAAAAAATCTTATACTAATTTTGATGCCTCTAAAACATGTTTCAGACATAGCTACAATGTAATAATATAGATACTTCACAAATTTACGATATGCTAAATTATCATATTACTACAGAATGCAAAAATAAACTAAGCATATAGACATATTAAAGAGATAGGTTAATTAATAAGTGATCCTCCAGTTATTTAAGGAGTGTGATAAACTGCACTTCTGAGCAATGGAAGGCATGTGCCAAGGCATGCGTGTGTGATCGCATGCCATTCCCTGCATGGCATGATTTGTACAATAACATTAAAAATTGATATCTGCAGATCTATCTGGTATTTTATGCAGTAGGCCTATCCTTAGTAAAGATTATGTGCCTCTCTGGAATAAATGCACTTCTGTTTGTCACAACTTCTGCACACTTACCATCTCTACTCCCAGTTACAATTTCTGGGGCTCCTTCTCCAATTCCCAGGCCCCCTACACCATCAATACAATTGATTATCTCCTTGTGGGCATCTGCAGAAAACACTGGAATATCGGGAGACTCAAGATTCCTAAAACAAATAATATTTTGAATAACTCATCAATAGCAAGAATAAATTAAGGATTTTACACCAAATATTCAGCAAAGCTTAAAACCAAGTCAACTAAACTTTTCACTTTCCTCCTACGCTAGCGACTAAGTTACAGGCCCCCAGGGTATTCCCAAACATCACTCACCAAAAATAAATGGCAAAAATAGAGATGTAAGGACTAAATCTTACCAGATGGCCAGTTTTCCTTTGAAGTCACCTGTTGCAAAATATCTTTGATGTATACTTGAAGCACCAAATGTGCCACATTTTATTGCAGCATGTTTTTCAACCTAACAGACAGAAAAAGATAAGATACTATCACCCATGTATGCCTCCACACCCTCCTCGATCACCTGAGGAGGGTGATGCATCACCCACCTTGCTGACTATTTGCTAAAGACACTGCCCACCTTGGTTGTTGATTTCAGTGATTTCTACCCACTATCTGAAAAGTCTGTTGGTACTACAGAACTTCACTATGCCTTGAAAAAGCAGGAAAATTCTCTAGGCACACTGAAATGCTTATTTCATATGACACTTAAAAAAACAGCAGATAACAACTCAAATGTGAACCAAAATGTATAGCCAGGTGCAGATAGATTCTACCTTATATGTTATCAAACTCCTTTTATCTTAGCTCAGATGTATGAGTGCTTTTTGCATATGGTTCAAGGCATTTTGAAACCAGTTTTATGCAGCATAATAATCATCAGCCTGACACCAATGAGGAGAGTCATTTATCAACCACCTACTCAAATTCTTATAATTGGGCCTGATAATTGGAAGTTTTCTTGGCTTCAGAATTTTATGATTAATGCAAAAACCAGATGTTTGATACATTTAAATAAGATTATGATATCCAGAGACATTCATGGAATGATAATAAATGAAATTATAAATCAGCTAGTCCCATGAATGAATGATATCTGCACAATTAAGATGCAACAAAATTTTGCCTCAACTATATATCTAAAGTGTGAAGATTTATTGGAAATACTTCATAGTGTAGAATTTCATAGAAATAATACAAAAGACATCAAACCTCAGTATCATAGCAGTCCCCAACGAATTCTTAGTAAAAAAAGGAAGTTTACATTACTAAAGAGTGAAAAAGCAGCACCATGCTGTAGTGAAGTTCTGTAGTACCAACATACATTCAAGTTTACAGTACTATGTATCCATTCTATCTAAAGTCATGCAATGTTGGACACAATGTCAGACATGCCATAGCTATCACTTTGTGCCTATATTTCATAAAGAGGGATGATTATGCAATAGGTCCCCTTATCATAGACCAAGATTTACCATCAATGGGATTTCTATATGGCTACCCTATCCCCAGTGTCTCCATCCCACACAAAAAGGATCCCACATGCAGCTCCACAATTGGTAATGTATCATTTTAGTTTTAGCCTGACCAAACATTCGCTTAGATATATTGATTATGTATCAACTATGATGCAACCTACTGAAAATGACACTATTTAACATAGTTTACGATTGGGTTTCAAAACATAAATCTAATGGACAAAGTTTTACCATCACCAGGCTACAAACTAGCTACGTCAGTTAAACAGAACTAGATTTTGCAAGAGTGGGAAGTATACAACTACAATCTAACGCACATCTTTAAGCAGTTTCACATCGCCTTGGGAAAGTTCATATATTTGAAATGCACCAGTGCCTCTTGGATACGACCCAACAACCACAAATCTTGCACTTCTCGGCACCCATTTGGCATCAAATAAAGTAAAGTTCAAACTCTTCTGGACATGAGCAATAATTTGAGGCTTCTCCATATGTATACACAAATGATAAGTTTCTATCTATCACGAAGTTCAGGCCGTCAATTCATATTTCTTTAGGGTTGATAGAAGCAGAAACAGACAACAACAGCGCAAGTTAGGCCAAACATTACCGCCACAATAAAAATGCTGTTGTTGCTGTGCAGTAGTTTTACTCAAGTTTTACTCTGATGAAACTCTGATGTAAATCCTCGCATTACCCCCACCCTCGGGTGCTTATTTATTTTTTACACTTTTTAATAGGGACATATTCGAAAGGAGAGCTTATTCGAGGGAGGCTAATACAAGTAGATGACACATGCGGCATAAAAACTCATTGTCAAAGCTGAGAGAACAAGTCTAAAACAAATATGAAAAAGAGCAATTCTATATCGAACAGCACATACGTTAGAGCAATTGTACTTAATTACTATTGCTATGATAACTGCAAAATATTTGCCATGAAGTTTCACAACTCTAGCACATTCTACACATCTTTTATCACCTTGTCATCCCTATTTCCGGGTGCGCAGTATCGTTTGAGAAAAATCTCGGGTGTGCACTTGCCAACCTCTGCAGACACGACGCTCTTACTTACAAGATGCAATTGTCACATTTACTTGAGTGCAAGTTAAAACTAAAGCAAATGGACCTTAATAGTCAGAATTGCGAATCTCCATTATATACCTTAGTTACTGAATTTATTTACTCTCTTTCTCATCGATTTTATTTATTTAGGCTCCTGAATTCTGCACTTTACCAGCTCTAAGGGTAGAAAAATTTTCAAATTTACTAATGCTAAGTTGCAACAATTAATTTTGATAAGATTAGCTTTCCAGTTTAAGAAAGTGTGGTAAATTGAATTTTTGCTAGTATGATTCTGTAACAGCAGAACTGTCATTACAATACTGTCATTTGGTCAAACTAAGAGAAACTTCTATAGAAAGTTCTATTTTCACTTCGTTCTTTTCTGTTCTGATTTTGATATCAACATAATCGATGTATTCTTAATGCGGTACTGTTTCAAAGTAAACGTAGGTCTTTTTCTCTCTCATATATGTTATATGATAGCGCTATTGTTTCTGGAACAATCGACCAATCGTCATTGCTGCTTACGGAAAAAGTTACTACCGCTTAGGCAAAAAGTTTCTACCTCTAAAGGCTTAGGGTTTTGCAACATTTTGCAACGGGTACGTCTACGTGAACTACCAAGCACCCCTCCCCCCCCTGGGTTCGGGATATAAAGAAATCATGTAAATGGTCCTTAGCAATGGTCCTTAGTCCTCGCAATGAATACGAGGCAATAGCACTATATTATTGATTATGATGATTATGACCGTCCATGGTCAAAGTTCCATCAGATCGACAAGTAGAGGCAAAGTCAACGACTAGTGTGATAAGTCATGAATGGCAAAATTGGAAATGAGGAGATTATCAGCAATGCTTTTAGTTTATGGTTCATTTTGTTAGATTTTCGTAGATTTAATTTTATCACTGATTTTGTGCACAAGCACCCGAGCAGATTACCAGGTCTGCAAGAGTGCATTTGGTCTTAAGTGTACACTTTAACTGTGTATTTGATCCTTTATCTCACAAAATAAAACAAGTTTGGGTGTTTTCTGTATTTTATGGCGAGGATGTAGAGGAACAAGACTTTAAAACAAGTGCTCCATTACTATCATTATCATAGCTGGAAATTTTTGCTATACAATATCAAATTAAGCTGTTAGGCCACACCCTGTAATGCCTTTTAACACCTTGTCATGCCTATTTGAGGGTGTGCAGCACCATTTGTGAATACAAATGTGGAGCGTGTACTTACCAAACTCTGCAGTGTGACGTGCACACACACACACACAAACACGTATTTATACAAATAGATAGACACACACATATTGTAAATATATATATATATATATATATATATATTTATATCTATATATATATATATATATATATATATATATATATATATATATATATATATATATATATATATATGTATAAATATATATATATATATATATATATGTATAGATATATATATATATATATATATATATATATATATATATATATATATATATATATATATATATATATATATATATATATATATGTATATATATATATATATTTATATATATTTATAATGTTTGTGTACTTTATGCTTGCAGTTATTGTGCTTCTGTAAATGTGAAACATTTGCATCACTATATTCTATTAAAATCTGTAAATTGTAATATTGGATTTTTAGTGAGGCAGAAAGTGAAGTATATTTGGTTTTATTTTCAGGAATATTTTAATAACATCAATAAAATACAGCATTGCTGCAGTGTTTAGTGTTTATGTGTTCTTTGGCTCCTTGATGTGCATCTCAACAGATTTCAGGAATGCAGTTATGTTCCTTCACATTGGTAAGGAATGTTTGAAGCCCCTAGTAAAAAAGTTCTGAAGATTGTTATGAACATAAGTTGATTAGCTTGAAGTTCCTTTCCTCTTTCATGGTATATGAATGTGATGCATATAGCTAGTTAATATTTATTTGCAAATATTCTGGATAGTTATACCTTTTGCAAATATGAGATTATTTATTATTTCTTTGATTCTTCTTTCAGTTAGAGTCCCCCTCTTTGCAAACTTTTCAAAACCAGCTGACTATGGATTAGAAAATGTAGAAACTTTTTACCTTGATGGAGAAGTGGGGAAATTAGGTTCTTGGTATGTCATATTTATTTATTTCTTCATTTTGTAGTTTGCTCTAATCTATTTGAGCTGACATTTTAAATTCTTCTGTGTTACATATTTGTAGAGGAGTAAGGTGGAGAGCTAAATAATCTATGTATTATTTCTGATGCTGTTGTTACTTTGCCTTTCAATTAGTTGAATTATTTGTTCAACATCTAGATGAAAATTATGCAGGTTTATTATGAAAAAAAGGTTCAGAAATAAAAGTTAATATTCACATAAGAAATATTTTTGATTTTTGTATCTATTTGTTTTATATGTGCATTTTTATTTATATAATTTCTATTTATGATGATAATCTGTCCTTTGTAATCTTTGGTTTGTACTCTTTACAAAACAGGTTCATTAAATCAAAGTCTGATTCTCCCAGAGGTTTTATTTTGTATCTACATGGTAATGGTGGATCAAGGTATATTGCACTGCTTTCTAGTAATTCCTTATTCATGAGCACTTATTCATGCTATCTGATATTTCCTTGTGTTATTGTTTGGCTTTTCGGTGGTGACCTTTACGGAGAACTAATTTTTGAAAATTGATTCACCAATAGGGTCAGATTTATTTCACAATTTGTTTACTTTTTGTCATTGGACAATTAAGTATCACAGTGATAATATCACTTATTAGTGTGCTTTTGTGTTTATATTGAAAGATAGTCCTTTCTTTCTTATGATGTGCTTGGTTGTATGATCTTTGTACTGTAAAAGCCCACACATAAGCTACTACTTTTTTTCTAATTTTGGCTTTGAATTAAGGGTGTTGCCTATGTACAAAGTGCATCACTCCTCTGTGGAAAATTTAAGTCCTTGTTCATATAGAACATTCAAGTTCAAGTCCAAGCTCATTTCATTTTAAAATTCCAAAACATTTACAAATTCCTTTCAATTAACGCTACAATAACATCATAAACAACAAAAATAAAGTAATAGTTTACAATAAAGTTAAACATAAACACAAAGCAAGGATAATAACATTTTCTATTATCATCAACAAGTGAAACACAAAAAATTAGTATCACATATTCCTATTTGTGTGTTAGCACTTGAAAGTATTTTGCAATAAGAAATGCGTATTTTTGGTAGTGGATTAATGGAAATGTTTGACAGAAGCATTTGTGCCTGTTTCCACTGACAAGTGTCCAGAGTAAAGCTGGAGATTTTTTGCTGAAGTAAGACAAATTATATCAAAACAGTTGCAGTATATTGCAACTAATACACTTTAGACAGCATTTCCCAAAATACCCATTCTATGTTTGTGAACAGGTTTATCAATGAAGAATTTTGATATACTTTTGTTCATATCCCCATTTTTGTTTCCATTCAGCTGTTGTGTAAGATCAGTCTGAATGATGCAGAACTTGATTAAATTGCAAAACTTAAGAGTATTTTTCAGATTTTGGGTTCCTTGAAGTAGGGGTGCAGCCTATACACAGGGGTGGCTTATACCTGGGTTTTTACTGAACATTCTGATGATATTACTGTATTTTTACAGAGCTACATCTCACAGAGTTGGACTATACCAGGTAGTTATCTTTCTGTACCAGACAGCACACTTGTAAAGGAAGGAGCCCATTTTGTTTCTTCCTGTAGGATCTTCTCCAAAATCTTTCACATATATGCAATGACCAAATTGAATTTGAAAAGCTAATTTTGTTTCTGATGATAATACAAAGTCAATTTGTACCAACTGTTTTGGTGTTTTATGCAGAGATATTGCTTGACATATTTGCTTCATATTTGCTCAAAATGTGGGAACATTGTTTAACCATACTAGAAAGCTTTTTTCTTGGACACTCATCAGAGTATGAAACATGGCATAGTTACCAAAGGATGAACTGAAATATATAGCCAGATGTGGATAGACTCACATGATATGGCGAATACTGTGCCCAGTTGGCCATATGGTTGGGCAATGGGCACCTATTCACCAGTGTTTACTTGAAGAGTCTTAGATATTGTTTGACATGTTTGAGACATCAAAGTTTTCATTTTCTTTGAATTTACAGAAGTTAGCAGAGTTTGGTTTTGATACTCTTGTCATTGACTACAGAGGTAAAATATTATGCCAGTTTTTATAGGATAAAATATGCCTTGTTCCTCATTCTTATATAAATTTTTCTTTATTGTAAGCTTAGTAATTATTTTGTGCTTATTCAAGGGGCATATTCTTTTTTGGAAGTTATTGATGCATTGCTAAAGTATATCATTTTTAGTGGTTATTTTCATCTTTTCAAGATTGCAACCAAAGTAGAAAAGCAATAGTAGCATTGTGCTCCTCACTAGGTTATTAAATTATACAAAACTATTTTCATAACTAACAAAAAGTATTTTTTCAACAATAGGTAATTTAGTAAGTGTACATTCAATCAACATTGAAAATGAATGTTAAAATGAATGTTAGAAGTCACCTGAACTTTTATCATCTGCAGGTTTTGGTGATTCTGATGGGTATCCCACTGAAGAAGGTTGGTCTTTCAATCTGCTATATGAATTTTTGTGATGAATCTCATCACTGTAAAAATCAGTCTGTTATTGGTACATTTCCTCTTGCTTCTCTGCAGGGGTCATCGATGACAGCTTGATAGCCTGGACTTGGTTGAAAGAAAGAGCTGCAAAAGCTGGTAAACCCTTGTTTGTATGGGGACACTCTCTAGGCTCAGGGTAAGTGACTTTCATTTAAAATTTTTGCTTTTGGATTTTCCCAGGTATTGGTTTTAGGCTTTAGCAGTGGACTACCCTAAAAGCCATGGCCACGTATAGGCTGCATCTTTTTTTTTACTTTTGGTTTCGAAAATTGGGGGTGTGGCCTATTTGTGGAGTGTATGACGTCTAAGGGAAAAGTTGAATCCTCTGTCTTTCTTTCTTATTTTCTTATACGGATGTTCTCTGTTGCCATCAACAATTCATAGACAAATTATTATTCATGAATCAGTATTTGACATTATTTTGCAACAAGCACCGTGTATTTTTGACTGCAGATCAAAGGTTTTTTATACGAAATAAGCTTTCTCCCTTCAGCCTGGATGTTTCTTAGTATTTTCTCAAATTCAGCCTTAAATGTTTCTCAAGTGTTTCTTAAAATTCTTGAGATCCCCTATAGCAACAAGGTAACTGAGACGAGAAACTGAAGTATTAGTTAAAGACATTTGAGTAACGGATGTTCTTTGTATTCTGTTTCCAGTTTAGTGAGAACTTTTCTCGCAAAAGCAGATTTTCCAAGTTTACTTTGAAACTCAGCCTGCCTGTGTTTCATACATTTTCTTTATTTTTGCCTGATTTGATCCTAATGTCTCTTATATACTTGTTTCTTATATGAAAAACATGGATGGGAATGCTTGACAGAATCTTTATATCCGTTTTTGCCTGTTTCTCTGACACGTATGCAAGTGAAGCCAGAAAATTTATCTTTAAAATAAGACAAATTACTTCAAGCAGTTGCAGGGGTGTTTTAAAAATACATTCCAGGCAGTGTTTTCCACAATATCCGTTTTTATAGTTGTGGACAGGTTTGCCGTTGAAGATTTCTGTACACTTTTTGTTTACAACCTGATCTTTCTTTCTATTCAGCAGTTTCATAAGATCAGTACAAATATTGCAGAACTTAATTAACTTGAAAAATTTTGGAAGTATTTTTCGCGATTTTAAGTGTCTTAATGTAGGAATAGGGCTTGTACAAGGGGTTTTACTGTAACTTATTGTTGTTTGGAAATTGACAGTATGGTTTTAATCTTGAAAACTGATTGATTTCTTGCCATGCCTTGTCATATTAACTTTTAAGTTGTGCTTTAGGCAACCACTGAAAGCACAGAACGTTACAATATACTCATAACTCGTCCTCTATCTGCGATTTCCTGCTATTAAATAGTAACTGTTTTTGCCACATCTTATGTGATTCCTAATTCTACAGAGTTGCTGTTCAATTATCAAAGCAACTGTGTGAATCAGGTATAATTCGGTTTGAAGTATACATCTGTTTTTGAGTTGTTTGTTTTTCAGTTCCTTTCAGATGAAGTTTGTTCAATCTCTGATCATCTCTTCTTGCTTTGTTTTGTCTCCAGTCCTTTCTTTAGCTAGTTGTTTAGTTCCCAGTCGATTCTTGATAATTATTAAGAACCCAGTGTTTTTTAGTGCTTAGTATAATTCCCTTTTCGATACTAATCTTTATTTTTGCTGAAAACTGTTTAGTTATTGGGGTTGTCTTCTGATAGCATTGAAATGTTACATTAGACAAAAATATGTACCCTATTTCTCAAAAAAGCAGGGACACACTGAAAGTTTTGTCGTTCGACGCTCATCATAGTGTGAAGCGTCAGATACCGACCAAAAGGTGAACCAAAATGTAAATCCAGATGCGGATATATTCACGTGACAAGGCGAATACTGCATCCTATTGGCACATATTTTTCTGGACTAAAATTGAATATTAATGAAAATATATTTACTTTTTTCGAATTCAAATATAAATTGGTGCGTTGTGTTGTTGAATGCTTGATCTTATAGCTGCTTCCTGTTCAATGTTTTAGGAAACGCCCCAAATGGATTGATACTTGAGTCGCCATTCAACAGTGTTTATGATGCAGCAAAAACACACCCACTTGCAAAGGTGATTGTAAAAGCGTTAATAAAATCGGACTGTATTAAGTGGTGTTTTGTACATTCATCTACTAGAGTGAAGGGCACCTGCTCAGGAACAGGCGAGGACGGCAAACTTTGTTTACTTTGGACCAAAGATGGGATTTTAGTGTCGTTTCATGTATGATATGCTTTTCTTGTCTCGATTTCATATTGGAAAGAGTGTTGCCGTAAGAAGAATCATGACAATAACTGCTGCTCGTACGAATGTTCACTGATTTCCGCTTCCGAAAGAATACATGCAACCTTTTATTTGACAGATGCAACGCAAAACTAAGTTTAACAAGTTTTGTATTGACGTTGAGTAGCGCTACCTTAAGAGGCACATCTTGCACCCCTTTGCTCCCGTTGAATTGGGGGCATGGGGCGATCACCCCAGTGTTGCAGACGTCCTTGACCAGTTTAACAAATGAATTATTCTTTTGGCTGTCAGATTTCGTTTCATAGGTAATGTTCAATTTGATTGTTCATCTTTTTGCTTGTTCATGTATTAGAAGCATTATATGCTAGCTCAAGAAGAAGCAATCGTGTGAACAGATGTTGACGATCGTATGAATCAAGTGAATCGTGTGAATCAAGTGAATCGTGTGAATCAAGTGAATCGTGTGAATCGTTTTATTTTCATTATTTGTTTTTGATCATCTTATGAAACTTCTTCTCTTTAACTCTGTCTCCTTTTTCAGCCATATTCAGTTCTTCCATTTTATGATGAGCTTATGCTCAAGGAACTGACGCTCGCTTTTCGAAATGATTTTTGGTATGTCGTTTTTCTTCAGGAATTTCTCTCTCGTTGTAATCCATTATGCATGTTTTTTGTTCTTCAAGGGACTGACCATCCTAACTCACGAAGCCACCTTCCAAGAATAAGTGCTCACTCCCCAGTTTTTGTATTATTTATTGGACTTGCCTTTTCCATTTTAAGCATAAAACGATATTGTTTATCTACAAAGTAACCAATTTATGATTTGTGAAGTATAGCGGATAAATTCAGTGCTAAGTTTATAACAAAATGGAATTTTGGTTCGTGTGATTTAAATAATTTTTGAAAAATTATTGGTCATTTTATACTTTGATTTGCTTTATTTGTTTTTGATTGCAGGATTCAATATGTGACCTCACCTATTCTAATAATCCATGACAAATCTGATCACATAATTCCATTCAAACTCGGGAAAAAGGTATATATTTCTTTAAATAGATTGTCATCATTCACCACAAGATGCTTGTAGCTGGCTCACTGATTAGCTGATTAGCTGTTGATTTGCTTTGATGATTACTTGATTTGGTGCTTACTGATTGTGATTCATGACTTAGGTATTACACACACCGTTTGGCTGATTAATGATTGCTAGGTACTTGTTCTTGACTGACTTATTGAGTGAATGATTTGTGATTAATGGTTGATGATCGGATTTGTTTATTTTTCCGTATACCTACCACAATGCATCTTACAGTCAATAATTTGTTTCTCTTGTTACTTTACAAACACTACTAAAGCGATACCATGAGGAACAAATATACGATGTTTATCTCATGGCCAATACAGAAGGAAAACACAGTTAAGGCAGTAGAACAACAACGACGGGAGCTGGAAGAAAAAAATTAAAATTGTTGGAAAAAACTAGAACGAAAGGAAAACAAATCAAAACAAAAAGTAACAACTACTTGACATTCAACAGCTCGACAACTTGAACAAATCAGATGCTGGCTGTTCGAGTCGGCTGCTTAATGATTTAATAATAAGTCAATCGATAAATCAATTTCTGAATCGTAAACTGATTTATAATCAGCTAATTCATGATTTACTGACCTCTCAATATTTTATTGTGATAGCTGTGTTTGGCTGCCAAAAGTTTTTCTCTGGACGTTGAATGTATTGATATTGATGAACAGCTTGAGCATAAGTATATTTACAAATCAATACAACTGGAGCAGATTATCAGGTGTGGTATTGCGTTTTTTCCAATTTTTACCTTTATTCATCATTTTGGACTTTGATTCATCTGCTGTTTACAGTTAATAATCGAAATGCATTAGAAAATGAATCTATTCGTAAACTGCCAAGAAAGTTAATCTTCAACATGCAAATTGGGAGAGAAAAAATGACTGAGTAGTGAATGATTGAATATGCAAATGATTGAATGAATGAATGAATGAATGAATGAATGAATGAATGAATGAATGAATAAATAGATGGATGAATAAATGAAGGAATGAACGAAAAGTTGATGGAAATGTATGTCTACAAGTTATGTTTTCACTTTAAAATGTAGAGAAATATTTTATAGACTTTTTTCTTTGTAGGAATTTTGAGCTAAGAGCTACTAGAAAATAGCAGGAAAAGTTGGAGAGTGGATGTTATGATTCAAGTTGTTTGATTTGACCAATAGAAACAGCCACCGTTTGTTCATAGTGACGTACATGTAAATTTGATTTTTTAATGTCTCAGCATGTTTATTCACCTACAGAGAAGAGTGCATTAGTAGCTTTGATATGACAAATATTTTTGTGGATACACGTACGAATTCATGTAGATAGTCTCATGTTATTTATTTCACTCATTTAAAATTGAGTAGAAGCTCTGTTTCTGTGTTTTGTTTTATAAGTTCTCTTTATATGTTTCTTAATGCAATGCAGTGTTTCTCCATAAAAAAGGTATCGAATATAGTATTTACTATTTCTTTACAGCTGTGATATCCTATTTCTTTTGAAAAAATTTTGAGGATTCATAACACACGAAATATGACACGTTCAACCAAGATAATTTATCATATTTGCCAAAATACAAATTCATATTTTAGCCTATTAGTATAAAACACCTGACGATGACCGTACATTATCATTTTCTCGTTGGTATTCGTTGAATCTCAAGGATCATATTCGTATAAAATTGAGTGACTTTTGTCCACCATATTCGTCTTTGACCTCACCAATGGTGACATCGCACCCCACCAGATCCAGTGCACTTCCTTAGGAATTTATGCCTTGGATTATTAAAGCATTGAGATTGTGTTATACACTGATTTACTGTTTATAATTCAATTCCTTAGGTACCCTATTATTTTTTTATTCTTTATTCCAAATAAAAAATCATCCTTCTTTCTTTATGCATAGAACTTCCCTTTGCATGGTCCTTCTTTCTTGATGAGAAATCTCTTTTCATATATTATCACATATGCATTTTGGGATTGTCTCTTTTAGATTTCATGGCAGATGTAGTAAAGTTCTTTTTTGTCATTTAGATGTATCTTTATGCCTAGATGTTTTAGAGTTCCATAAATGGTTATAAAGAGATTGTCTTGTAGTCTTTGACTCATCATTTATGCCCTTTGACTTATTGTTCTCTTTGGCGTTTTCTGTTGAGTAACACTTCCTATTGCTTATCTGATGAATTTTCTCGTATATTTCTTATATCATCCCATGAAAGTAACTCGAATCTCTTTGTTTACTACTATTGTTTACATTTCATGCGATTTGATTTGTTCTTTTCGTATGATTTTTATCCATCTCTTATTGTCAATTTATTTACATCTTTCGGTGAAGATGTCTTTTTGAAAAAATATTTTTGTTAATGAAGGCAAACTGTTGACTGATCGTCGGACTAATTTTACAAGTTTATTGACCCAGTTTGCTATTGTTGATAACAGCCGGTTGTTTGCTAAAGAGGTTACCCAATCTAAACATTATTATTTTTATCATCATTTATTGTTATCATCATCATTTATAACTTGCCAAATATGCAGAGGCAGTTACAAAAATACGGATGAATTTACTTGAAGCTATCTATCATGCAGAAAATGGTTTTTTATGAAGTAACAATTGTTAAGTAAGATTGAAGCTTTCTCCCGTAAAGGATACAAACAATCAACACAAGATTGATCGCTTTAGGCTTGGGATTCACAGGCAGGTAGGAAACTAGATATGCATCATGTAACATTTTTGGCCTCTTTAATTCTTGAGCGTTTTCTCTTGCATAAATATTCACTATAGCACGAAAAAGCGGGAACATTGCTTTAGCATACTGAAAGCTTTTTTCGTCCGACACTCGTCAGAGTATGAAACGTCGGATAGCGACCGGAAGGTGAACCGAAATATATAGCCAGATGCGGGTACACGTGATATGATGAATAATGCGTCTATTTGGCTCTATGATTGGCCAATTAGCACCTATTCATCATTGTTTACTTGAAGAGTCCTAGTGAAAAAACGAACTCTTTTTGTTTACACAAGACTGGGTTTTGAGTCTTGATGTAAACCGATTCCAAAACACCTAAATGAAAGGACGATCTTGCTTGCCCAATGATCCGAAAATTATCGTCTGTATATGTTTTGGCGCATTCTGGATTTGTAATAAGATGTTGTCCTATGGCCGAATCACTTTTCATTTTAGAAATAGAGTTTTTACACATACGAGGTGGCTGTTCTCTTGTTGTTGTGTTTTTCGTCCTGATGCTCGTGGGGACATGTTGTTTTATTCTATCTGCTAACCTCTGCGTAGTGCGCCCTGCGTACCGAGCTTCACATCGGCACGAAAATTCGTAAACTACACAACTTTTTTGAGTGGTAGGAACATAAATATTCAGACAGTTGCGATTCAGAATATACCGAAATCTTTGAAAATAGACAGTATGAAGAAAGTATGTACAACAGTGAATCTGTTTAACATTAATTGTAAAGACTTATTGATATTAAATTAAATAAATGAACAGAAAGATATAAAGAGATACTTTACATTAATTGCTGTGGCTTTTGCTTGTAATTTTGCATAATATGATGAATGTTACTATCATCTACTAAATACATTGTAAGTGAGAAGATCATTCAGCAACTTGAAGAACATATGGCGAATTAAAAGCTTCATTCATAACCTCATCATACGTTGTTCCGGTTCTTTCGTTGATTTTCTCACGCTTAAAAAGAATCATATGTTGATAAATTCAATTAAATTTGTAATTCTTGACAAAATCTTTTATTTGATTATTTTACTCTAGTGAAAAGCCTGTTGGCACTACAGAACTTCACTGCAGCACGAAAAAGCGGGGCCATTCTTTAAGCATACTGCACTGAAAAGCTCTTTTATCTGACACTCGTCAGAGAATGAAACGTCGGATAGCGACCGAAAGGTGAACTGAAATATAGGTTACTCTTCGAGTAAACAATGGTGAGTAGGCACTGATTGCCCAACCATGGAACCAGATAGACGCATTATTCATCATATCACGTGCACCCGCATCTGGCTATATATTTCGGTTCACTTTTCGGTGGTTATCCGACGTTTCATACTCTGACGAGTTTCGGACGAAAGAAACTGTCAGCATGCTTAAAAAGTGTTCCCACTTTTTCGTGCTTAATTGATGGTCTAGCCTTGTGACTGTACTTTAAGTTCTAGCAGCAGTCTTCAACGCATGAAATATTTAAAATCAAATTTTTGAAAAAGATGCTAAAATCTAGGATTCCATCTTGACCGCTGACTGATGTGATCAATGTGACGGAAATTTAGCAATTAAAAAGTCCTCTTTATCAAACTTCTTAAAGGTTCTATCTTCTAATCTCCTTCATACTACTTGTAAGGATCATTACTTAAATTGCACCAGCCAAAATTATGCTAATCTGTGACTGGGATTTCATTGTAAAAACGTCATATCTACAAGGTTCGGGTGCTATCTTTCATTTGTGTATGCAATAGGGTAGATTATGGATTTGTGCAAAGTAGCTTTCAAGGCTTTCGACAAAGATGTGCATCCAGTTTGAGCTCAATTAAGTAAATTCATCGTGCTAATGTGCCTGCCAGTTGCTCTCCATTGAAGAAGAACCTCGCTATCATTCTTGAATTTACGACTATAAATCATACTGCTTACCAAATCTGGTATTTGATTTCCTTTCAGCCTCATGTTGGAAACAAAATGAAGAACATTTTCTGTTGAGGGTCTGTCATATCGAGAGATTGAGAAACTGCAATCCAGGTATTTCTTTTGAATGTATTCTGTAATTTCACATCTAATATAAAAAATGATTAGGACACTCTTGATGGCATATCGACTGAATGTATTTCTAGGATATGGATCATTAATTGCAATGATTTAATGACAAGAAGACCAGATTGTTTACTCCAAAGAACAATCATGCAAATTCGAAGAAGATTGAGCAAGTTGAGTCATTTGATGGAACAAAGGTACATGATACCTTGCTTTGCAACGATTGCTCATTAAGAGAGACTTTAGATACAGTAAGAGATGTTGCCAATTGACAAAGGAAACACACGAAAAGAGGCCGACAAGTTGTGATGCAATATGTCTATAAGACGATCAGTGATGGGTTTTCATAAATCCTTAAGTGGGGCATCGCTGGTACTTTTGCCGACTTTTGTAAAAAGTTTAATTCTCAGAATCGCCCTTCTAAGGGACTAATCTACTACAAGGGGTATCTACCCCCCTTTCTCCCCCCCCAAACCCTCTATTGATGACGTTGATAGTGAAGTTTACCTGGGAGATGTGATCGTAGGTTTGTTTGTTCCAGTGATGTCCAATGCCGCTTCATAGATGTTATTAACATTATAGTTGCCCATTGATTCATAAAACTATCAATTGAGATGAGAAATCCTCATAAATTTGGAATATCACAGACACGATTCTCGACTACTTATTAAAAATGAAATTGCATTACAACAAGAAAGATCGAGGCTGAGTTTTGCTTTCGTTTGTGCATCGATTTTAACATTGTTCATTAATCATCTTAAAATTTCAAAATTACATTGTATTTTGCATGATTGAATTGAATAGACCGTTTGTAATAAATTAGATAATTAAATTCCAATTTTTTAGGCGGGAAGTGATGCTAGCTCATTTCAGTGGTGGTACATACATGGGAAGGGGTTCCCTAATTCCTGGTTAGAGGCATTAAAATCAGATGTCTGAGGCTGGGGGGACATTAAAGAATTATGATGCAATAATAGAAGTGAACAGATTTACCTGCATGTCTTCGTTGCTGATTTTAATGTCATTGCTCAATGGGAGAAAATCAGGGTGTATGCCAAGCTCACGATGAATCCCGGCACAAACAGGACAATATAATCCTCCATTTATTGTGCTAATATAGTGGACATCTGTTCAAGGAATACGTGATTACGATGGTTTGTTTTGATTTTCATCAATCACAATTAAATAAACGTGAAAAGTCTGTTGGTACTACAGAACTTCACTATAGCACTAAAAACAATGCTCCCATTTTTCGTGGTATAATGAAATTACATCAACTTATAATGAAATTATTTGACCAAGCATGATTTTATCCTTGGCCGTAATGATATGATGAGGAGCATGATGATGATGATGATTATGATAATGATGATAATGATGATTAGGGTGATGATGCTAATTATGATGATGATTATGATTATGTTGATGATGATGATGATGTTACTGTTGTTGATGATTATGATGATGATCATGATGATGATGACGATGACGATGACGATGATGATGATGCTGATGATGATGGTGGCTCGGTCATGACTTCATACCTTCTCGTTGGGTACCGAGCGGACAGGGGAAACCCTGACAAAAGGAAGTCAAAGGGGGCCTCAATGAAGCGAGAATCATACTGGTATCAATTGTTTGATCTCGTGGAAAGAGGATCTCAACGGAGGGACAGTCACCTTGCCAACGTCGGGAGCTCCTTAAAGCTATCGTCGGCCTACAATGCGTTGCATTGTGTCACTGACCCGAGAGCTATGAGGGCTCTTTTGAAAGATAAATTGATATGCACATATTGCAGTGCAAATGTAACTGCTACCAATCTGGCAAGACACCAAAACTCGAGGGCCTGCATGGCCTCGAATTAGTGACACAATCAACTGCACACCTCATGCCTAACGGCGACAAAAGAAGAAGAAGAAGAAGAAGAAGAAGACGAAGAAGATGATGATGATGATGGTGATGATGATGATAGTGATTAAAATTATCGTGATTATGATCCTAATGATTAAAATGATGGTGAAGGTCATGATGACGGTGCTAATTATGATGATGAAAGTGACAGAGATGGCTAGAAATCCAAATGTAAAGTAAATTCTTATACTTGCCAGGGCTTGAACAATCGGGGCAGTGTTTGTTCCCTTCTACTTCGAGAATTCTATTGTAAGAACTTTTCCTGACGTAGAAAGGGTTCCACTTTCCGCCAGTACTGAAGCTTTTCTGTGGAAAATGGAAACGAATAGGGTCATCTTAAAACTTCTGTGTGCCTTTACTGTAATTAGTAACTCATGTTTTTGTTCTCATTCCATACTCCTTATTGAAATATTCAATTGATGAGAAATTAGCAACTGAGATCGATAAAATTAATCATCTTAATCACCTTCGAAGTTTTATTGACGTTCGAATTTTCCTTTTTCAATCCCAGATGGTCACCTACAAAATCAGAGGTGAAAAATTCTCACTTTATGACTCGTTTTCTATGGCAATAGTTTGCAGACATACTCTGAGCCTCGTTCTGATACTCAAAACGATGTAAAAATGAGTTTAATAGATTGTCAAAAAAAGTAATCTCTAAATTCTTTACTGAACATATTTGGCTGTGTGGTATTTGCTTCATTTTTCCAGAATGATGTCATCAAAATAGGATAACAGAGAAAGGATGGTATTATGTATTTGAAGTTTACGCTTGCAATCACTATTCCAGACAATATTCGAGACGTCCAGTTTAGCATTTAGTAGCTTCAGGTTTTGATGCTAGGAATGTTGCACTGTGTTTTGTGCTTGCTGTTTACAATTAATCATAAATGATAAAATTATTACGTAAGTAACCTGCTTTATTAAAAACTCCAGTGTACGTTGTTGTGGATATCAACTTTTGGTGACTTTTAATTCTTGAAAAATTCTTGAATGCAATAAGAAAAGTCGTATTTCTAATTAATAAATGAATGGCTAGAGAAGTTAGGTACTATTAGAAGAAGATACTGAATCTATGAGTGAATACAGGTGAATTTATATCTTTACTGCTTTTACGAAAAAGACATTTTAGCAAGGGAGTTTAAGCCATGTCTAGAAGCAATGGACATTAACTAAAGCGCCACTTATGGAGCTCATTCCACATGCTTCTTAGACATGACTTATTTAGGTAATTTATGATGAAATTTATCAAATATTCTTACAATGATATTCTTGCAATCAAATCACGCGTTTCATCCTTGATTGGTATCTTCAATTTGATGTCTCAACGAACTTACAACGTATGGCTTTGCATTGTTAATTCATTTGCTACACCTGAAAAAAATCTTTGATAAGCGTGCTACTTTATGAATAAACCTGTTTAGAGCTTCCACTTGAATGGAAAATCTCTCTCTTCAAATATTTCACAGAGTTTCTATATTTTTGTATCATAAAACAGCACGTTGTTTCGAAGCTAATGAACGTGCAACAATATTCTCCAAATGCATTTTGGAAAAGATAAAATGAACTGTCACTATGCCCTTAAATTGCTTAATTATAATAGTCTACTTTTAATGTATAAAGATTTATTAAAATTTATTATCACCAATACCTGTCTTGATACTCTATGAATTGTCGCACTTAGCAACTTATACATATCAACAACCTTGGACTGACTGCTTTCGCTGTGCTGAGTCAACAAGTTCTTTCTTCTTGACACTATTTCTCTCTTCTAACTAGTTCTTAGGATCGCAGCTTAGAATTGACGCTTGAGTGTTATCTGATCTGCATTGCATTAATTCCATAATTTTATCTACACACGTTCCCAGTCTGAATCAACAGTTACTCCCTGAAACGAGAAGTACAAAGCTTAAAGCAGGGGGGCTCATCAGAGATCATTTGATGTATGTTTTTATTTACAGCGTTCATGTATAATGAACCTATGCGTAGCACGAGCTTGCTGAATGGAAAAATATGAATGGACATAGGAAAGTAACAGGTAGCCAGTTAAGGCTTACATGCAGGTCGTTTAAGAATGAAAGCGTAGAGGAGGTGAAATCGATGAGGCTTGTTCTTTGTTTCTAAGCATCCTGGAATGCTATAACCATTCTACATGATGCCGCACAACATGCATCACAACTTCTATTCGACGTAGGGGAGCATGCATCACAACATGCATCACAACCTCTGTTCGACGTAGGGGAGTTATATGATACCCACATATAACCATGTTGGTATTTGCAAGAATAATAAGAAATAGCTCCAACTCTTTCAACTTTTCCCAAAACTGTGCAATATCTGAGAAACCTAAGATAAGCTTTTTAGTTTTCATTAAGTTATATTAAAGTTCGGAAGCTCAAGTTATATGTAACGAATGTCCATTTCTTCAAACCGTTTTCACTGCTTGAATAGTCGTCAGAAATATCATGTTTACTCCCTGTTTGGCAGAAAGTATTAATGTTATCAAAGATAGCAGGTTTGCCAGGGATTGCTAACTTCTTACAAAATCAACATTAAAATGTGATATTTTGGCATTGCGGACGTGCAACCTGCTCTGTCTGAAGAAGTTTGTATACAATTGATAATACCCATATACATCTTGATATCTAAGACAGATTCTGCCATCTAAATATGGTTATTCCATAGTTTACCTGTATTTTGGTGTTTGAAATAGGCTTCCTCTTAAAAGCCACAATAAATTATGCAGAGCGTTCTTTGGTGAAGTTAAAAACTTCTTGTTTAAATATTCAAGCATTATTCCATTAATTTATTCATTATTTACGATTTTTCCACAAGTTTGAACTCCATAAATACATTATTATTAAAGAAGACATTGCTTTTTAACAGAAAATTGTTAATAATTTAAGAAGTCAGTTATAAGCTAGTATTAAGTTTCTGTAGAAATGCGTCTTGTTGTAAAGAGATCTTTGGCATTTTATTTAGTTAGCGAGTCTATTACTTCTGATGGTAATGCCAAAGTTACATCTTGTTGAGTTCCCATTCTTTGCAGGTTATGAGGAATCCTCTGAATGATATGATCAAATAAAACTTTAGGAGCACTCCTTAAAGCAATTGATACATTTTCCAAAGGGTATGAAAGCCAGGTCAACAAAAATGACGCTATGGGGCGTCATGGGGGAAGCTGCCCCCAATAAATTTCCTGATGGCGCCCCGTCGGCAGCACAATGCAAATCAATTTGTCGGCACTTGGTACCCTAACAGACGTAAAATTATCCCTTTGTACTTTAATAAAAAATCTGCCGCCATGCAAATGATGTTTCATGATCATATTCAAAGCTAAAAGCAGTAGTTAGCATCAAATGTTTATTGATTTTCGATCTATTTCTCGTGGAAGCTCCCTGGTGTAAACTCTTAGAATTGTAAATCTATATTTGTCCAAAAATGTCACAAAATCTTTTGAAGTTTTCATACTCATATCATTTTAGTCCTCTCCAGTTCTCGATATAGAATGGGCGCGTCATTATATGTAAAAAGGTGTATCCCTAAAATCGAAAGGACGTGATCCTAAAATTTTTGCTACATACTTGCGACAGTTTTATTGATCTATAAATCATACCTAACATTGTACAATCTTTCGGGCTACTACTTCAATTTTGTAATTAGAAAACACAGGTTGGCATTTACGGTCAAAATGAAATAGTACAAAATTTTGCCGACAATTCATTCTCAATTTTGTCGGCACCTAAGCTTTTCTGGATCTGTCGGCGCATCAAGTTGTCGGTTCTGGCACCAACCCTGCAGATCAAGCAATTTTTTGTTGACTATTGAACTGAATGTGGAATGAAACAGATGCTTGTATGGGAGAAACATTGTGTTATTAAAGATTTTGTTCTGATTTTTGAAATATCGAAGGAGGCTTCAGATCCCCAGTATCGCTATGCTGTACGATGAAGTATAAAATCTTTAGTTTATGGTCACTCTTTTACAATCTGCATAAATATGTCAACATAAGTACCCGTGAACAAACTCTTTGAATATTTAACGAATTTCAGCGTGTCCCATTTAACTATAAATTAACTATAAACCATGCCACTTCATTAAAAAATAAAACATATATTTTTCTGCATGATTTAAGTCGAAATATATGAGTCAGCTAAATGAGCTACGACTTGTTTTTATAAATCTTAATTTAAGCACTTCACAAAATTGGAAGAGTTGCATCCGATTAACTTGGTATCTTAACTCTCTATCTCCAACTCTTTTAGACTATGAGTAAAAAGGAGTAAATGAATGGAAAAAGAGCCAGAGGGAGACAGAGGATGACATGTCTAGATAATGTTAAATATTGGACCAACATCATAAATGGAAATGACTTCATTCATGCTTGTCAAGACAGAGAAGTTTGGAAGCGCATGATCGTCGACGCTCTCGGGCATGACACATAAAGAAGAAGAAAAAGGACCAATTGATTCAAATGGGAATATAATTGCTTATGAACCAATGTCACAGTTCACGGTACATATTCCATGATTGGAACCCCAAATTGCCCCTGACAAACATTGCTGACAACACCAGACACCAAGGGTGACCCAATGGTGACCCAATGGTGACCAAAGACTACTAGAAAACGAGGCTGAAGGTCACATGATCAAAACAATTGTTGTTGCTTGTTGTTAAAAATATTTTGGACAAGAAGATGAAAATGGTCGCTTTTTGTAATAATGACGCAATATGACAAAAAGAATATAGGTTTTTGTGCGCATTAGCTCTACAAATAATATGATAGTAACAAGTATTTTCTAGGTCATAGTTTAAAGACTTTATTCAAGAATGCCTTGGTATTTCCCATGGTCAGAGTCGATAAAAAAGCGAGCATGTCGTTACCTATTGCAACATTATTTGGGCGATTTTTTGAAAGAGAAACTAACCCTTGAGCAACTAACGGTGGATCTTTATAATGGAAAGGGAACCGTATCAGATGTTCCCCTTGATGTCTGGGTATGAAATAGCTGTTATTCACAACTTTGCCGGATTATTAAGGAATGAATTGTTTGATCGAATGTTAAAGTTCAAAAATCAGGGCCTAAATGTATACATTGATTTGTTCCATGACTACTAATTTTGTAAATAGTTCATTTTTCAATTAATAGGCATTGAATGAGCTGCTTGAAAATGTTGGAGTTCCACTGGAGATTATTGATGGCTTCATTAGCTCAATATCTGTTGCAGTACCTTGGACCTCGCTTTTAAGTGAAAGCTGCCATATTGATTTGAATGGCCTAGAGCTTACATTTGCAACAAAGCGCAAACCAGAGTCATTTCATCATGGTAAAATAAATTCTTTCAATCTTCAACTGCTACGTTTTGATGAAAGAAACCACCTGTGTTCCATAATGTATTTATTGTGAAAAACCTAGTTACATTATCTTCTTGTCTGTGCAAATACCATTTTGCCAGATTTGTACTCTTGTATAGCTTGCAGAAATAATAATTTCACATCTATTGATAAAGTATCTCATTGGTGAAATAAGTGAAAAAGGTTGCAAGAAATAAAATCAATCCTAGAACCACAGATGAAAGGAAACTAGTAAATATTAGGCCTCCAAAAGTATGTTCAGAATATTTATCCTTTTTACAAAATAACTGTCAATAAAATGATTGAATTGATGCAAAATAATTCTATTTGAAGCAGGTAGCAGTAGACTCATAATTCATAAAAATTGCAATATATTACCAATGTGTGATAGACCAAATTTGATTAGGCCTTTGTGTGCACCAATCACATCTATGAAATCACAGAGTTATGTTTGATGCATAGAAAAGTGCTTATTTGTCATAGGAGGAAGCATGTTTGACAGTACAATGTCATGGAATTCAATGAATATGACAACGAGTATGCAGTTAGCAGAACAATGTTTGAAACAGGATCCAACTGCTGGAGAAGAGCAAGCAGAATCTGCACAGATGTTTGAAGGATTAGAAGCATTTGCACAAACCATTGAGTCTGGTAAAACATTTCGTTCATTTTTAATATCATTTTATTTCAATCTTGATGTTTTTAGATCCACATGACAAATATTTAATCTTGTTCAAAGATTGTATTTGTGTTTTTGTACCATTTTATTGTTTTTGGTATTTTTCAGTTCTGTCAAGAATAAAGTTATCATTTACAAACACTGTCATACGACTTGAAAACATTCCTCCTGACTGTGCATCAGGCATTGGTCTTGAATTGCATATTGACAGGTGAAATTTTCTTTGTTATTTTATTTATTTCTTTTTTGTATCATACAGTACTTTTTCAGATATTTGTTTGCAGATTAGAATCATAAACAACCATGTTGAAAAGTTATAATCAGAGATTAAATTTTTTAATGAGTAGGAAGTATAAGAATACAGCTGAAATAAGGAAAAGATTGGGTACTTTATTATCACCAGAGTTATATGCAATGCTTGTTCTATCCTTTACTTTGAAATGTCCCTTTGTGACATAGTATTGTGATACTTGTAATTAACAAAGACCCCTTTCATTGTTATATACTGTTTGATATGCAATATTAAAAGTAGTGTATACTAATAAGGATGTTGTATCACTTACAGAATAGACTATTTGGACTTGTCTCATGAAGAACTCTGTGGTGATCCTGATTCAGCCAAGATTGTTTATGAGCCTGTTGCAGTAGCTATTAAGAATTTCCAAATCATTGGCTTACGACTATACATGGATGAGTTTCCTTATGAGAAGAGAACAAGATTGCGAGAGACAGAGGATCATCAGGATGTAGATTATGAAGGTCATGATCTGCACTCACATCAAGACTATCCAGCAATCAGAGGTTTTCAGACAGGAGAGACTGCCAGTTTAATGCCCCAGGTTCAAATTTTAGGTACCCATGGGAAGCAAAGTGTAAGAATAAAGATTAAACACAATGACACATTACCTGGACCTAAGGTATTTAGGGAAGCAGTTTTTTTACTTAGTTTTTGCTTGCTACTTGTGTTTTTAATCCTGGAGCATTATGTGATTTCTGAAGTTAGAAATTCCAAAGTTGAAGTATGGAAGAGACTTATTATTTGACAAAGGAAGTTTGAGAAATATATATATTATAAATTTGTAACCTTTTCATATTGGAGTTTGTCAATCTTGTATAAATATGCAGAAATGTTTTTATACACTGTAGAAACATTTTGCATACATTTGTTTTGATTTGCAACGAAGTGTTTCTGGTTTTCTGTCAATACAAAAGTAACTGTATTGTATTTTAGTTTGATAGATCTTGTTTGTTTTGAGGTATCTTCTCATACTTTGTTTGATTTAAAGTTTTTCTTTATTTTCAGATTGATCTAGAGTATTCACTTGGGGCTCTGAATATTTTACTTTCTCCAAGGCAACTTCATTTTCTCTTTGACATTGCAGATAGGATTTCAACATCTGGTAAGCAATGTTGATCCAGACTATTTGATTGTTTCTGTATCATTTCCAAGATGTATTCAAGTTACAATGGGGGAAGATATTCCCTTCTCCCTTTGTCCCTCACTGCTAAACATCCAAGTATTTGCCATTGATGTTGGTAGTCTGTTTATACTAGTGAATAATTTGTAATGGCCACAGGGTAGATATGCAAATCCTTGCTCCTCTGGTATCATATAGCTGTTATTTGTTTGTGAAAATCACCTAATGCAAAGAATATTTATTCAGCAAGTAAAGTCACCCTAAGAATTGCCTCTGTGAAATAGTGGCCTCTCTGTGATATTGTTTAGTTACCATTTTGGCTACAAAAACCATGTCTCTTTGCTCATGAGTGATGCTGATTTAGCACATTTATCTTCAATGTTTAACTCCATTATATATACTCACTTTGTAGCAGCAAGCACTTCTTTGAGTGGACATGAACATCATAAGAAGAGTACAATGCGACCAATGAACTCTGAGGATTACATGAGGGTAGAGCAGGTTTTGCAGCAACAGATTAGTACCTCTAGCAAAAAGAAAGCTGATAAACCTGTTGCAAATTGGCCTAATAGATTTGATAGTATTAATTCACTAAACAGTTTGACTTCTGGTGATGATGGAGATGAGGAATTCTACTCCATGTCTGACTACAACTCATTGCCACCACTTGCTCAGCCGCCTAAAATCAATGATGGTACCAATTTTTCTGGCTTCAGCCCTGAGAAATCATTGAGTATTGTCAGCCTTGGAGGTGGCAGCTCATTACTTAGTACGATGAACTCACCAAGAAAAGGTTTATAATAAAATTTGTAATTTATGATGGCTTTTCAACTTACGTTTGTTATTTGGGTTATGTCCTTTCATTAGCATTAATGTTATTTTCATTGGTAGTAATATTAGTCCATAGAATTGTATATCTTCATTGTGATGCTCCTTCCATTCAAGTTACAACCTATTTGTTTGTTAATTTTGATGACTTGGCATGTCGGAGACAAATTTCTTTTCACTATCTTAGCAGGTCTCTAACACATATTGATGATTCCATGGTTTTCCCTTCTTACCAGGTAGCCTGACTGAACAAGCAACAAATGTGTTCAAAGCTTCATCACCACCATTACAACAAGGTATCCATTGTTGTATCATCATTTTGATAAAAACAGCCATTTTCTTGTAAGTATGATGGCTGATTTATCCTGTGTAAGCTTTTTGCATTGACACTCCATTAGTATGTTGAGTCTGTAGGAATATTTTAGTAGTTTAAACTGTAGCTGTTTTTCAAGAAGTCCTCCGTCTAAATACAATATAGAATAAGGAAAAAATCTTATGGTAGGTAGTTGTTGCATGTACAAAAATCTTAACAAATTTAGTGTATCTTTAATATAGAGCAGAATTTCTGAAAGAAATTGATAGTAGCTATGATAAAAAACAAGTGTGTTAAAGATCTGAATCCATATAGTATGAAAAAATGTTAAAGGACAAAGTGTTGATAATGAGCTTTTGCAGAAGGTGAGGCTAGTGGCTCGTTTTGATTGATCTAGTGGGCTGTTCAAAGCCTGCCACCCAGGCGCAAAAGGGATTTTATCATCATCATAATCATCATCATTGTCATGGATATTATTATTATCATTTTTATCGTATAGGTGCAAGAAAACACAATTTGTTGAAGCCTCCTTCATCTCGATCCAATGCAAGTGCTGGCCTGGTTGGCATTTCTACTCTTGACGATACTTGCGATCTTACAAATCTTAAACTGCGATCGAACAACATAATCATCATTCTTTTGCATCAGGACCCAATCGATGGTCCAAAGAAATTTGGCGCTGATCATTCTCTTACTGAGATATCAGACGATTTCTTTGAGGGAATCGCCCCATTTTCAACACAGAATTTGTTCGGAGAAAGCGGTGATGATGCTAGGAAGGATCTTGCGTCGTTTTGTTCCTACGATCATATCAGGTTAGATCTGTTAATGATTGTCTTTTTTATAATTTTTGGGATTTCTTTTGGATTTTATGAAATTCTTGATATAACAGCTTCAGGAAAAAAACACATGGCTGATTCACAACCTTTTGTCGATGATATATGAGCTAATAGCATTGGAAATTAACGATAAAATACATGATTGACTGTGTTTGTTATGACAGCTTGACAGATCGTCTTTCATCGTGATTACAATGCCGTCTCGTTTCCCATTTTCTATTGTTAGAACTGGAGGCTCATAGTGTTGGCGCATTTATGACTTGGAAAACTACCCTCGTTATGAGGCCTATTTCTTTATATTTTACGCATTTTCCAATTTCGGCTATAATTCATTGAGTTTCTCCATCTCATTAATCACTACATAGCAATATATTTTAATCAAGGCTTCTTTAGTATCACTCATTTGGTATGGTTCTGCATGCTTCCAATTTTCATGCCACTCTTCCTTGACCAACATTTTTAAACTTCTTCTCGATGTTATGCCATATACCTTATGTCTCTGTTTTTTCAGGGTTCTCATGTCTGCATTAACGACCACTTGTGAAATCAGAACTGTTTCCGGAAGCAGATCACTCAATGTTGATTTTGTAATTGGTAAACTTGCAGTGGATGAACATCTGTATGATAAAACAAAGAAGCGAATGTCATCAAATTCTGTGCCTTATACGCAAACTAAGGTTGTCAATTGTTGCAATCTCAATAAATAACATTTCTATTGAATCATGATGATTGTCCAATTTGAGTCAGGATCATATTCTTGCACCACAATGTCATTTCCGAAAACTTACCTTTGAAGACAGTCCTTTTGGTGTCTAGCTGTTAATCTTTGCACTGGATACACCCCACAAGGAACTGGAGACATTAATTCTAATTCATCCTTTAACTTTGATTCATTTTTTTCAGTTGCTTCATTTTCCGGCCGATCAGACATTGTCAGTATATCCAGCAGGATTCGGCGCTGCTCCATCGCCTTGTGTAAAAGTCAGGGTACAAAAGACAGAACGAGGAAAATCATCTTTGGCGGTTTGTTGATTTGATGCTCTAATGAATAAACAAAGAAATAAATAATAAATAAATAAAGAAATTAAATAATAAATAAATAAAGAAATAAGGAAATAAAGAAATAAATATCTCATTAATGACTTGGTTTTGGGTTTTTTGCCCAACCTCATAATGATTGGTTGGCTGAAGACTTCACTGAGAGATAAGACTTCTCATTGATATCATACAACCGCATCTTTGATTAAGTGATTTCATAAGCTAATTTGATAAAGTGTATTAAAGATTTGTTGGTTTTCTGAGAATTTGAATTGGGCAGAATGCTTAAAGGCATTGTCCCTCATTTTTCCTATCATTTTCTTTTTCGGGTACTGAACTGTTTTATCAAATCTGATTTGATCTGAAATAATGTGACTTTGTTTTATTGGAATTAATATTTTCCTTGTCTGCTTAACATTTTATATTTCTCATTATTTGACAGACTGTACAGTCAAGAACATCCATTATTCCAAAGTCATTAGTCAATGTTCAAATAAGCAAAGTTGAGATAGAAGTCGATATTTCGATCGTTGATCGCATAGCAGCAGTGTTAAATCCAACATCACTGTACGCACAATCATCTAATAGCTCCAAAACACCAATGTACAGCTCATTCTTATCCCATCCATTGCTGGTATGTATTGCTGTGCACATTATTTTTAAAATGTCTTCTTTTGATCTGGATACTAACAAAGATATCTAAAATTAGATGTAGTTACAACACGTTATCTGTACAGAGTGACTCTGTCGACTAAAGTACGTAGAACTGCTATTCAAAAGAAGCCTTGCGATACGAAGTAACAAAAATTGCCTAGAACTTTAAAGTAAACTGTGAAAATGTATAGCACAGAAAGCTTGTAAAGGATTTGTATAGCAAAAACTAGTCTTTGAAATGTTCTTTGAGGCTTTGCTTAAAAGATAGGTAAAATTCCTCTCTCTTTACCAGTGGTCGCAATGCATTCTAGATCATTACCCGACAATTAAAAACCCTCTTTGTACACTCTCAGAGAGTTTATTACGAAAGTTTGCTACAAATATCCATTTAAAATGGAAGTGACACAATTTTTTCCTTTGGAAAAGTTTCCGTATCTTATTTGGTTTAATTAAGGCCTTCCATTGTTTTGTAGAATCGGCAAACAGCATTCAATCAAGCCATGGAGGAAAGTCCTGTTCATGCTGACAACAAAACAGATTTGACCCTTTCCTGCCCACACATAAATATATTACTACGGTAAGTTCCCTTTTATTGCGATGAAATTGACTTCCAAGGCTTTTGTAGATGAGCTGTGAAAGCTATATCGAGAAAAGGATGATTCAAGTAAGTCGAATGAAGGATGAACGTGAATTGTCATTAGAATAGAGACAGAAGGAGTTCTTTCGTCCTTTTTTTCGTCCTTTCTTTTATCCTTTCTTTTGTTCCTTTTTTCGTCCTCTCTTTCGTTCTCTTTGTCGTTTCCTTCTTTCTTGCTCTTCCTTCGTTCTATTATTAAGTTATGACAATCCTTTGCTGGTGTTTTTCCGTAGTTCCAAAGTTGAAACTGATCGTTTCTTCTTTGTTAGTTGTAAAAGATATACTTTATGGTATATACTATATGTTTATTTTTTCTACTTATGATTTTGATTATTATTCTAGCATTCTTTATCAAATTTGGAATTTATGATCTTGTAGGTTCCCTGTGCCTGATCTTCGATCTGCTAGTCACATTGATAAGCTACATTGGTGGCAGAAAACTTGCAGAAATGAGTGCATAGTACTTGATGTATATTGTCTTGAATTTAAAACAACTACGTCACCACTGCAGACTGTAGATTTTTATGAAATTAGATTCAAAGAAGCTGAAGGTGAGCTGAACAGACCGTTTTTGTGTCAACATATTAATTATGACTGTTTATTGCAGATAAGTGTTTGGCCATTTGTTTCACAAGGCCAAGTAGAGATGTTTGTTTATTGTTTTGGCTTTTGGAATGGATGATAATTATCATCATCATCATCATCTTCTTCTTCTTCTTCTTCCTCTTCTCCTCCTCTTCTTCTTCTTCTCGTTATGCCGCGCATGGGGCCTGAGACTGATCCTGGAGTCAGTGGACCACCTATCAATTGTTTAAAAGAGGTGATTGAGTCAGCTACACTCAATCCACTCTGTTACCCCAACAGTCACTTGGCAGAACTTCAATCTGATCCGCTGAGCCTGTTGTTCACCGCCGGGGCCTGGTTGGACAGTTTGCCACAAGTCATCATCATCATCATCATCATCATCATCATCATCATCATCATCATCATCATCATCATCATCATCATCATCATCATCAAATTTTTTATATTTTTGTGCCAAATATGATATATTGCTCTTTATTCTTTATACGAATTATTTGTTTGTAGGGTTCTTGCGCACGTCTGAAGAGGAGCAAGATCTGAAGTTTCTCCATGCTGCCTGCTCAAAAACCGCAGTGGATTTAGAAGAAATGCATTTAGATTGGCCAAGGTTTTGTTTTGTTTGGTTTGGTTTTGTTTTGTTTGGTTTTGTTTGGTTTTGTTTGGTTTGGTTTCGTTTTGTTTGGTTTTGTTTGGTTTTGTTTGGTTTGGTTTTGTTTGGTTTGGTTTTGTTTGGTTTTGTTTGGTTTTGTTTGGTTTTGTTTGGTTTGGTTTTGTTTGGTTTGGTTTCGTTTTGTTTGGTTTGGTTTTGTTTGGTTTTGTTTGGTTTTGTTTGGTTTTGTTTGGTTTGGTTTTGTTTGGTTTGGTTTCGTTTTGTTTGGTTTTGTTTGGTTTGGTTTTGTTTGGTTTGGTTTTGTTTGGTTTTGTTTGGTTTGGTTTGGTTTTGTTTGGTTTTGTTTGGTTTGGTTTTGTTTGGTTTGGTTTTGTTTGGTTTTGTTTGGTTTTGTTTGGTTTTGTTTGGTTTTGTTTGGTTTTGTTTTGTTTGGTTTTGTTTGGTTTGGTTTTGTTTGGTTTTGTTTGGTTTTGTTTGGTTTTGTTTGGTTTTGTTTGGTTTGGTTTCGTTTTGTTTGGTTTTGTTTGGTTTTGTTTTGTTTGGTTTGGTTTTGTTTTGTTTGGTTTTGTTTGGTTTTGTTTGGTTTGGTTTCGTTTTGTTTGGTTTTGTTTGGTTTTGTTTGGTTTGGTTTTGTTTGGTTTTGTTTGGTTTTGTTTGGTTTTGTTTGGTTTGGTTTTGTTTGGTTTGGTTTCGTTTTGTTTGGTTTTGTTTGGTTTGGTTTTGTTTGGTTTGGTTTTGTTTGGTTTTGTTTGGTTTGGTTTCGTTTTGTTTGGTTTTGTTTGGTTTGGTTTTGTTTGGTTTGGTTTTGTTTGGTTTTGTTTGGTTTTGTTTGGTTTTGTTTGGTTTGGTTTCGTTTTGTTTCGTTTTGTTTGGTTTTGTTTGGTTTGGTTTCGTTTTGTTTGGTTTTGTTTGGTTTTGTTTGGTTTTGTTTGGTTTTGTTTGGTTTTGTTTGGTTTCGTTTTGTTTGGTTTGGTTTCGTTTTGTTTGGTTTTGTTTGGTTTGGTTTTGTTTGGTTTGGTTTTGTTTGGTTTTGTTTGGTTTGGTTTCGTTTTGTTTGGTTTTGTTTGGTTTGGTTTGGTTTTGTTTGGTTTGGTTTTGTTTGGTTTTGTTTGGTTTTGTTTGGTTTTGTTTGGTTTTGTTTGGTTTTGTTTGGTTTTGTTTTGTTTGGTTTTGTTTGGTTTGGTTTTGTTTGGTTTTGTTTGGTTTTGTTTGGTTTTGTTTGGTTTTGTTTCATTTTGTTTGGTTTTGTTTGGTTTTGTTTGGTTTTGTTTTGTTTGGTTTGGTTTTGTTTTGTTTGGTTTTGTTTGGTTTTGTTTGGTTTGGTTTCGTTTTGTTTGGTTTTGTTTGGTTTTGTTTGGTTTGGTTTTGTTTGGTTTGGTTTTGTTTGGTTTTGTTTGGTTTTGTTTGGTTTTGTTTGGTTTGGTTTTGTTTGGTTTGGTTTCGTTTTGTTTGGTTTTGTTTGGTTTGGTTTTGTTTGGTTTGGTTTTGTTTGGTTTTGTTTGGTTTGGTTTCGTTTTGTTTGGTTTTGTTTGGTTTGGTTTTGTTTGGTTTGGTTTTGTTTGGTTTTGTTTGGTTTTGTTTGGTTTTGTTTGGTTTTGTTTGGTTTGGTTTCGTTTTGTTTCGTTTTGTTTGGTTTTGTTTGGTTTGGTTTCGTTTTGTTTTGTTTGGTTTTGTTTGGTTTGGTTTTGTTTTGTTTGGTTTTGTTTGGTTTTGTTTGGTTTGGTTTCGTTTTGTTTGGTTTTGTTTGGTTTTGTTTGGTTTGGTTTTGTTTGGTTTGGTTTTGTTTGGTTTTGTTTGGTTTTGTTTGGTTTTGTTTGGTTTGGTTTTGTTTGGTTTGGTTTCGTTTTGTTTGGTTTTGTTTGGTTTGGTTTTGTTTGGTTTGGTTTTGTTTGGTTTGGTTTCGTTTTGTTTGGTTTTGTTTGGTTTGGTTTTGTTTGGTTTGGTTTTGTTTGGTTTTGTTTGGTTTTGTTTGGTTTTGTTTGGTTTTGTTTGGTTTGGTTTCGTTTTGTTTGGTTTTGTTTGGTTTTGTTTGGTTTGGTTTCGTTTTGTTTGGTTTTGTTTGGTTTTGTTTGGTTTTGTTTGGTTTTGTTTGGTTTTGTTTGGTTTTGTTTGGTTGACACTTTTGCTTGTATTTTCCTGTGAATGAATGGCTGCCGTTATTTTCCATTTCTTATACCATGGTTGTCAGAGCCACTTGTTTACATATGATTTCTCTCATATGGTGTGAAGACGAACCTACTTCAGTTGTAATGATTGGTTCGGACTATGTATAAAAGCCATTTTGATCTTTTGAATATTTGAATGAACTTAGTCATAATTGGCCAATCAAACGGTATTTATGGATTGTCATTTTCAACCATTTTGAGGTTTATTCTTTTTCTTTCATACCAGAATCGTTATATGTAAAAGACCTATATCAACAAGGTCAGTTTTCGAAGATGCAGACAAAGATTTGAAGACCAGCCCTGAATCACAATTTGATTCCCTCGAGGAGACATTCCCATGGCCTAAATCTGAACCCTCGCCATTTTCATCTAATCCCGCCATGTACGAAAAGGAAGAGGTAGGAATATTTTCCATTAATAGTTCTATTTCATTTTGAATCAATGATTTTAATTGGCTGTTATTATTCACTCATTATGTCATTTTTTTATTGACAGCTTGTCATGCCAGGGAGCATCCCAGAGATGGCGAATTTCCAGGAAATTGCATCTGCCACTTCGAAGCTTCTTTTTAGTTTTAGCTTTCCAGAGCTGCGTATGAATCTTTTTGATAAAAATACATTCGAGCTCATCTATAACAGGTTGGTGGACTCTTTTATGCCATTTCATTTCTTCATTTTCTTCAATGCTGTATTTTGCTTTCTTCATTAAAATTATTTTCAAGATACATGAATGCATAGGAGGATGGTATTTTTCCTATTAGTTTCATCTGAAGTGTTGAACAACAGTACATTACTGTTATATTGTTCTGTGCTGTTTTGCTTCAATTTTGTGCTTACTATTTCTCATTCTTGCCTTCATATGCTTTTGGTTTATTTTTTGTTTTACTTATTGACTTGACTTCTAGGTTTTTTAATGATTTATTGATGTGGGAAACGTCTGCCCCGTCCGCTGTTGACACAGCTCCAGCTGCATTCTCACAATTGCAAAATAACATCCACGTTAATCTTGCGAGTCAAGTTGGATTCTCTTCTAATCAGAAGTTCTTCATGTGTCGTTCAGGAATCAAAGATGGTAAATATCTTCATGATAGTAGTGACGTCCACGTCTGATACGATTTAAATTCTTACAAATCATTTACCAATGCCTGCTGAGAGGCTTTCACTTATGGCTAACCCAGTTAAAAATCGACGACTGTGCCTAGGATATAGGCTTTTCTTACATGTCATCTTCAATAGAGTCTTAGATAAATGCGCTTTGTGTTTTTGCAGACAAAAGTTTTACAGTCAATATAGTAGTTTGTTGTGTTCATAAGAGTTTAATTTCTAATTTTCTTTTTTTGCAGTTTTTTCTTCTGTTGCATTTGCTAGCTTTTTTTATCTACTTACTATTTCATTGTCTGCGATTATTGTTATACAAAGATCTGTTGTTTGTGATGTAACTGTAGATTTTCGACTTGTGAATAGGTTATGATTCCGATTCGGATCAGGACACAAGTATCGGATCAACATCGGTAGATGGGTTTACCGTGCAGAGTCAAATCTCATCATTAAATCAGCAAAGTAACGTGGCAGTGAGCATCGTCATTGAACGAGGAAGAGTGGCATTCCTTCCACCTTCGCCTGTAAGTCGAAATAAAAACAATCAAGGAATTTGTTGTCATAGCATCATTCTCCGTCTCCTTTATATTCTTATCGATACTTTATATAGCTGTGAAGCAATTGCAAGATGCGATGTAAAGATAGACAGATAAGTGTTGAATCTCCCATTAATGGAATACTTGATTATCTGAGTGATCAACTAATTGGTTGATTGATTGATTGAGTGATTGAGTGATTGATTGATTGGGTGATTGATTGAGTGAGTGATCAACTAATTGATTGATTGATTGATTTAGTGATCAATTAATTGATTGATTCATTGATTGGTTGAGTGAGTGATTGATTGAGCGATTGATTGAGTGATTGACTGATTGACTGTCATATACTGTACTGGTAAAAAGAGCTCTAGAGCTATCGATTTACCTTTGGAATCATTCTTTCTCATTCTAAGTCAACGTCTTCCATCTTTGTCATATGTTTGTTTATTCTTTATAACCCTGTACAGACGCCTGATGAAGAATCTTCAATACCAAGCGAAGAACAATCAAATTTAGGCCATGTCATTATTGAGGTTGAAGATTTGAATTTCTTTACTGTTACGTCATACAAAGGAGACATAAATCTCGATTACTTGCATCTGTTTGCTGGCAATGCAACACTTTATCATAACAGTCAAGTTGATTGTATTATTAACCGGTATAATATGGAAGATGCATTTACCGTTCTCAATATGACCAAGACAATTTACCGCTCAGAAGAGAGTGTCCTTGCCCAAAGTCGTGAAGCCCAGGATGTTGGAAGTGAAGGTGTCTCTGCTTTGTCAGTGGCAGTGAAAACTACACACGTACCAACGAGAAATAGAAAGGTGTGTAAATATTGCCTCTTTAGATAAATCTTAGACTTTTGAAAGTCATTTTAAATAGCTTGATACGTAGTGAACTTGCTTATGCGAGATTCTGAGTTAAAATTTTTGTTCTGACCCTTTATTTAACAAGTGATTGGTGGAAAATGTGTTGAATATAACAGCCATGTAATGGAGTAAATGAAATCAGCAAATTTTGCTTTTTGACTCAAGTTCTTACCTGTTTAAAGGAGAGTCCTGGCTTCTATTGATAGTGGTGAAATGCACAAGGATTTCTTTAAATTGACATATAATAGAGTAGAAAATATCTGTGACCAATGGACATTCTAAGACCAAAATTGTGCTTGCTTACTATCAAATAGGGTGCAAGGTTTTGTTTTGATACAACGCAAAGTCAAGAGATTGAAACTTATTTTTGTGCTTGCAATCCTCAATTTTTATGCAACCCCATCTAAAGAGACGTTTTGATGATTCTTGTTTGTGAATTGCAGGACGTTTTAGTCGCTGTTGGTCTACGAGGCTCAACATTGCAACATGTTTTCTGCAATGTTAATCAAAGCTGGCTAACACAGGTATTTTTCATACACAATTTATTGAAATCTATAATTAATACTTATGTGCTTATGTACTTTTCTGTCAGTAAACGTTTGGATTAGACTCTTCATCAGTACTCTGAAGATTCTAATCGAAACGTTTACTGACAGAAAAGTATATTTGTGTTTTATTCTATGTATACAATTTATATACGTTGTGGATGCGACTTAGGATCAGTTTATATATATATATATATATATATATATATATATATATATATATATATATATATATATATATATATATATATATATATATATATATACTCTTGAAAGTAGCTCCAATGATAAAGAAATTTTTAAAGAAATAAATAGACCCTCAAGAAAAACTTTCAACTTTTAAAACGTTTCGGCACAAGCCTTCATCAGAATGTAAGCCGGGAATGTAAGAACTGATGAAGGCTTGTGCCGAAACGTTTTAAAAGTTGAAATTTTTTCTTGAGGGTCTATATAAATATATATATATATATAAACTGATCCTAAGCCGCATCCACAACGTATATAAATTGTATACATAGAATAATACACAAATATACTTTTCAGTCATTAAACGTTTCGATTAGAATCTTCATCAGAAACTTCATATATATATATATATATATATAGAATTAAGGATGATATCTCAAGAATGCAACCTTGGTAGTCTTTGTATTGATTTTGATTAAGGTGATGGATTTCATGTGTGTGGAGGATCAAGAAGTTCTTGGCTATACATTTCCTTCTGTGATCACAACGTTGTATTTGCAGCTATGGGGTTGCAGTATAGATTACAGGTACACATCAAATCAAATGCTTTTCACTCCCGCTACTGTGGCCGCTGTTTAATCGATTACGAAATTGTTTGTTAACTTATGAAATGTTTTTTTTTGTTTTGCATGTTACCGATATGTAGACTTTCAACTATATTTGATGTTTTTTTCTGATGAAATGATGAATCCTTCTTCCATGTTTATTCCCATTAATGTTCCTTGCAGCATCTGTGCAAGCAGCAGGTAGCTTTCACTTTTATTTCATAATCGCCTTCCAGGCCTAAAAACTTGTGTTTGCGATCCATCTTGACTGTTGAAGCATTCAGTCTTTCAAGTAACATCACTCCAGGAGCATCTGAGTCTGTGCTCAGGTATAGTCTTTCATTTTTAACTTTTCATATGGGTTCAAAAGTGTCCTGTTGACCTTTTTCGGGAAACTACTAATTTCGTATTTACGTGGGACTGCGGAGTACTCTTGACATGAAATGTTGCACAGGTCTCCGTAATGCTTGACATAAAAGCAGTGCAGTCAACTCTCTCTAAAGTGGACACTCGAGGGTGTCTACTTTATAGAAAATTGTCGTTTCTGAATGCGGAGGAGCTCAAATACAAAAGTCGTTGTCATCACTTCAATAAATAAGATGTAAAGAGTGTTTATGCAAAAGCATTTGCTCAAAAAAGTACTCTTGATTACCGAATAATCGCCCCCTCCCCGATTGTTGATTTTTGAAAATATTTCCAATCCCCCCGTACTTATTCTAACCCCACCATTTGGTAATTTTGAAGATTTCTTCAGTAAAATTGTATTTTTCCCAGAAACTACTTTCATTTACTTAGAGACTAATCAGAAATTTATTGAATAGTCGCTTTCACTACGGCTATAGTTTTTTTAACTTGCTTTCTATTGACAATTCATGATTAGTCAGTCTTTCTAAGTTGTTCTTCGCAATATCCATGTGTTCTATTTCCCAACCCCCCGATTATTATTTTTCAGAGCATTTTCCAAGGCCCCAATTATTCCCACCCTCCGTTTATTCGATACTCAAGAGTAGTCTTAAATATTTTTCTGCCTGAGACGCTGGATTCCATTTCTTTAAGCAATCTGCAGACTGAATTCAAAAATATGACAAGCTAGTCGTATTCCAGACTATTCTGTGCATATTGCTACAATTCATGTACCATTTGAACAGCAACACAAACTTTTGGGAACTTGAGTGACTTTTCATCTTTTTCTGGATCATCATCATTGCTGTCACTGTCGACACAAATGTTTTTGCACATTTCATGTCACTCTTAAGTGTTTCTTCGCGTAGGTCAACTCGCCAATTGCACGTGCTTTTGTAAAAATTGGTCACCGTCAACCGATAGCGAATGCGTGGAAAACGAATAAAGCCACCGATATAGGACGTCCGTTTCTTTGAATTGTTTTGGGACAAAGAAATAGTGTCCATTGTCCGTCTTAAAGAGGTGTCCGTCTTATAGAATACAAACATACTGCATTTCCTATTGGCTTTGGCAGTGACTTCCAGAAAGTGTCCGTCTTAACAAGGTGTCCACTTTATAGAAGTGTCCACTTTAAGAGAGTTGAGTATAGATGCTGCAAAAAGTATTTAAAGGAAATTTTGTTTATCAGGAAATTGTCCTTTTTCGTGGCGATATTGTTCTTAGGAAGTTCTGATTTTTCGTTTCTCTTGAAGTTTGTTAGAATGAAATGTTTCTTTTTATTCATTGCAGATTTATAGTCGATGATTCAGCATTGTATCTATCAGATAAAATAGTTGATTATATCAATATTAATAAAGGTATAAATAATGCTTATATTTATAAGTTATGTTATAATGATTATTTTATTCTTGAACAATGA